>VXBL01006508.1:132169-161168 GCA_013400195.1 Aramus guarauna | reverse complement strand
TTTTTTTTTTGAGGAAGAGGAGGAGGAGGCGGCTTTTTATTGTTGTTGTTGTTTGGGTTTTTTGTTGTTGTTTTTTAATTCCAAGTAAGCAGATTGTTAGTATTTGAAGTGAATTCAAATTTGTTCAGCATCTTTGGCATGAATTATTTTCCTGCCATAAAAGTTTCACTTCAGTTTCATTTAGTAATATTTGTTGTTGTTTTTTATTAGCATGCCTAAGATAGTGGGAGTAGAGAGTATAAGAAGTCTTAACTGGAGTGTCAAATAAGGGAGATTCTACATTGAGAACAGCTTTTCCAAGATACAGGCCAGATGGTAGCTTTGGGACTTATAAGCTGAGAGAAGTAGTTGGAGCTGTGTCAAGAGAAATAGGTTGGGATTTTTTTTTTTTTTAAGAAAAAAAAAAAAAAGGTACTAGAAAAAAGGAAGCAAGAGAGATTGTCAAATCAAATCGGCATAAGTAACTATTTCTGCTACCATTCTTATGTTGGCATGAATAAATGTATTACTCACATAAAAACCTAGCAAACAAATCTAAAGCAAGGATGAGGGTCAAGGTGAACATTCTAGATATTTGGATATCCCTATACAAATATAATTCCACTTAACTGTGAGACATTGTCAACCCATGACATACAGACACAACTTTTGAAATTTCCATCAAGTCTGAAGGAGAAATCCTTATTACCTATCCATACCTATGGGACAGGAACTAGATATATATTAAAATGCCGAGAAAACATGATGCATTGAGAGGCAAGTTATTTTCTACATGTGGACCTAGAAACCTCATTCCCTGATATCACTGCACCAGTCTGAAACCTGCATTGTGCCACCTCCATTCTGGAACAAAGCAGGGGCTGGTGCAATTCCGGCTTCATATTTCAGAGCCATCTCAAAATATATTGAAGGATAATAAAGTGCTAAAATGAAAATACCTTCCACATTACGGAATTTTTCCTTTTTCTCCAGACCTGACATTCTCACCACCACCCATAGAAGTTAGCCAGGATTGCCCAGAATTAAATTTCTTGCCCAGATGTACAACATTAAACATAGAGTTATAGGTTTATAATCTTCAGCAACAGCTAACAACAGTCAAACTATGACTGTTGTAAGTTAGCTGTCATTGTGTATACCAACACAAAGGAGAAAGATATATTGATCCCCTCATTTCTTATGGAAAGTGACACAAAATATTGCTATATATGTATATAAAATAATTTTACGGTCCAAGCCAGATTGATCCAAATCAGGTGTATAGCAAACACTCTTAGTAGCAGGCATCGGAAGCAAGGGGTAGCCTTAGCTGAATACCGTTCAAAGCTGGAATATGTTGTTGCTGCCATGAATTGATCTCAAAACTAGTGACAAAAATTTTTCATTCCTGAAGCATGTTCTTGCTGGAGGAGACATTCCAGAAAAAGTTTTACAACAATTTATGGATTGAGAAAGAGCTGAAAGAGTCTATAGGGTTTATTGAAGCTAACTGTATTTTTTAAGTAATTGTGTAACACACAATTGTGTAATTGTTGTCCATAAATTCAGAAAAGAAGAGCAAAAGTTTATATATCTGACTTGCTTTGGGTAACAAGAGAGGATAACAATTTGCAGAGTGAGAAAGTCAGATTCTTTTCATACAAAGATGTGTCAGACCTTCAGTATTTAGATTATATGTTTCCTATCTGTAAAACTAGAAGGGGAATTTCCCTTATTAACAGAAGATTGAACATTACTAGCTGGAACAGAGCCACAGAATGGATTTTGTGAGCAGGATTTCCAAAACTATTTGAGAGACCCTAACTGCTTTCATTGTCATAAGACAAGAACTAGTGCATTTGGGAGCTTTTAGAAAACAACCTGTTAGGCTCAAGAAGCAGAAAGAGAGGAAGAATTTTACAACTAAAGAATGTAAAACCATGCCTCTCTCTTCTGAAATGACCTGCAGGCCGAGAAAGTCCCTGTGTACACTGACAAGGTGCGTGAGAAAGTATTTCAGGGCACATTTCTGTTTTTACTCTCTGGTATGCCATGTTTTAAGAAAGAACTACCATTCATGAATATTTGGTTTATGATGCACCGCAGAGGTTATGAAACTCTTTAGAGAACATACCGGTATATTTGCTACCTAATAACTTCAACAAGCAGTTAATGTATTTTAAGTAGATATAGTAAAAATTCTCAATCAATTTATTTTATAATGAAGTTTAAGAGGTGATTTCATCATGGTCTACAAGCACTTAAGTGAGGAAAGCCATCAGATGGTAATGGCTTTTTAATTTACTGTAAAGTCATAATGAGTTTCAGTGGGTAGAAGCTGATGTTAGATAAAACCAGACTAGAAACAAGATACATATACTAAGTAAAGCTAATTGGAAAAGCTTTCCTAGGTGTATGATGGATTCCTCACCACCTGATGTCTAAAAGCTGAGACTGAATATCCTTCAAATAAGTTTGTGATACTTCAAACAGAAGTAAATTTGATACAGGAATTAGCAAGTGAAGTTTGTTGTCGTGTGCTTGCCCAGACATCACACAGGTATTTAATGGTTTGTTCTGACTTTAAATCTGTAAAGATAAGGCAAATGTTGAATACATTCCTTTACCTTACACAGAATCTTCCCAGACTTTTGCACATGATGAGATTGCAGCAACAGTTTTGTGCAAAATCACCAATGTAAGACAAAGTGTACCAGACAAAAGAGGTAACACATTTCTGCCCTTCTGAGCTTGCTTTCTAACACGGGTTTCAAGGCGGTTATCTGGAACACAAGAATGAAGTCCGTTCTTGTCACAACTCTCCAGAGTGTAAGATAGATAAACGAGTCTTCACAATGGAGGAAACCATCAACATTCATTTCCCACTGCCACTTGATTCATTGCTGAATTTAGCTCTGGACACTGTTGCTATATCTTAGACTGTAATCCCTACCATGTTTTCCTTTTTTCCAATTGAAAAAAAAGATGTTGTGATCAGAAACTGTAGATTTGACATAGAAAGTTATGACTGAGATTTTTATTACAAAGACAGTGTCAGTAATTCTGCATTTTTTGTCTTCTTTTTTTTCTAATCTATCTAATTTAAAAATAAAATAAAATACATACAATAAATAACACAAAATAACAAAATAAAATACTCCTTATGTTAGTGTTGGAACTGTTGGATGAATACACACTCTTGTACTGAAGCCTCACTCAATGGAATTAGAAATCAGAACTTTTCCTTGCTTTTTATTTACAGTGTCTGGGTAAAAGAGAAAAAGAGATGGTAGGTCTTTTCTTCCTACAAGAATACCCATCGGAATCTATCCTAATCTTTCTATTTAAGAATGCAGTACAATGTTTTTTAGTTTAGCTCAATCAATACACAAACATTCTTCCCACTTAATTTACTGGCTTCTGATTTCTCTCGGAAAGGATAAAGAGTTTCTACCTGTACGTAGAGACAAGCAATCTTCCTTAGGTCCATTTTGGAGTTACAGGGATGGATGGATCTGATTCACTTTTTAGAGATGTTATATAAAATGTTCAAGGACTTAGCCTTTCTTAACAATCAAATGCTAATTAATGTTATTGATTCCATTTAATGAGGCACAAACATTTTAAAAAAGGTCAGACTTGACCTAGACTATGTAGAAATATATAGAACTTCCAATATTCTTATTTCATTGCTGTTTAAGTATGCACCTGAAGAGCATCTGAAGCAACGTTAGAGAGCAATGAATAACACTGATGTTTTCCAGCTACAGAAGTGAGTTGGATTAGAGCTGACAAGAGTGCTCACTGTTATTGGGTCACCATTTCACATAGTACATCCTCAACTTTTCAATTTATGTTAAGAAGGGTTAGGCTGGTGGAGAACCTGGGTCCATCTAGCACAGTGCCCAGCACAGTGTCCCTTCTCCAGCAGTGGCTGCAGGCAGACTGCAGGGGAAATGGATGGAAAGAACATGTGTATTCGATTTTTCCACCTAATTCTTTCCCAGCCTCTATCAATCTTCAGCTGAGATGATTTTCTGAATCTGTTTAGTTTAGTTACTATCTAGCTGATCACAAAAGATCCTTTTTCCAAATGCTTCTTCAAAGAACATTTTTCTTGTTTCTTGAAGCTACGTGCAGAAGACACAATCTTTTGTATCTTATATAGATTTGGATGTAAAACAATATTTCTTAAAAATGAAAATAATTGTGAGCAGTCTAGCTGGAGAATAACAGTAAGCATAAGGGGTAATAAGAAGACATATAGTAAGAACTCATATATGCTCAAAAGGCTTGAACCACTAAGGTCATGTAAAACAGGGAGAGGAAAAATCTCCCCACTGTGAATTGAGATACGAAGGTAGTCACTGAGGAATCAACATTAGGAGTCTTGACATGTATGTCCTACTTAGCAGTAGATATTTTTCTGGTCCATTATGTGAGCTCTCCAAAAAAACTGTAAAAGATCAAGCCCTCTAAGCATCTATTCATCAGAACCATTAGTAAATGTGACAAGAAAAATGAATTTCATTTATTTAGCTAAATATTATTATTAAGCAGTCAGTTGCATTGAACTCTGTGCTTTTCTCAAATGCTGTGAGAAAGTTTGACTTCAGTGATACATTACAGTACACTCAGTACGGCAGCTGATACTGAGGAGTGTAGCCCATGTGCACATGTACACCATGCCCATTCTGGAAGGGTCTGAACATAGCAGCGGCAGGATTTCCATATTTGATTTTAAACATCTGCTATCTGAGCTAGTTATCCAAACTCCAGTTATAACAAAAAAAAAAAAAAAAGAGAAACAGTGGATTTTAGGGTGAAACACATGTCATCTTAAAGAAGAGGTCTAAAAGAGACAGATGTCTTGTACTGTAACTCTGCTGTTCACTCTTGTTGACTGGAAAGGGAGCCTAGGGTGACTAGCTCAGATGCAGATGTCTAACTTAGGTGTGATGAATCTCTCCCTAGGGTCTCTGGTGTCCCTCCTTGTTAACTGTAGAAATAAGCCTTCCTCAGATTGAAAACTTTTGGAAATAATCCTTGAAGGAAGCCTGATATATTTATTGCTTTAAAACATTATAAAAATTTTGCCATTTCAAGCATTCGTGAGTAGTGATGAAAGAGCTTTTGAGCTGGAAAGCACACTGCTGTAAACTTTTGCACCACTGCCCTACTCAGGAATCCTGAGCTCTTTTTCATGAGTTGGATATAATCTCATTTTGTAATAACATTTGTTTCTTCTTTTCTCACTTTCAGTGTTTCAGATGCTATAAAATACAAAGATGCTCAGAGAAGGATGTAAAATTGCTGAGATTTTCTCAAAGCACAAAAAGCTTCAGTTTAGTTTTCATTGTGTTCATTGCCATCCTTCTCCTTCTACTAATATTTTCAAATACTTAAAGTCTTTATGTTGTCATTTCTTTCAAGTTAAAACTTGGCCTGTTGGACTAATTTTGATACAAAGATAAAATACAGAGCTTTAGTCAATTTACAGGAAAATAATACAGAAAACAACAACAACAAAATAATATGAACTTAATAAATGTAGGACTTTGGATTTCATTTTATGAACATGTAGCACATAATATGAGAAGGTTGCTTTCCTTCTCTTTGCAGCATGAGTGACAGATTTCTAACTACTGTAAACCAGAGACTATCTGCCAGTAAATATATTGTATGAATGGATTGGTGTGAACCGACACTAGCAGTGCCAGTTAGTAATATATAACTGAATCGTTACAGTGACCAGATACAGCACCACATGCAGTTTGTCAGTCCCTCTTTTCCCCCAAAATCTATACAGCATTCATGAGAAGATCTGAGCTGCTGACAAAGAGCTCAAGATTTTCTGTTTAAAGCACAGATCAATCCTGGAAATGAATACATGGCTCTTCACGTTAGCAGATAACAAGTTTCGAGCTGTCTTAGCAGACATGGCTTCATGAGTATTTTACCATCCTATATGGAACTCCAAGGAGAAAACTTATTTTTCACATAAAGGAACAGCAACGGCAAGGTTGAAGGGGTTTCACAGAGTACAGATGCGTTGTTCTTTACCCTCACAAGGATCACACTTCTTTGGATCTCCATGTGGATGTGTGAATGCACCTAAGTGCTTATTTTTTAGAGTTGTCCAGACCCCTTTTTTCTATAGCTTTTTTAAGATCTTATCTTTCATGTCATGTTAGCTCAGGAAGCATCATCCTCAACCTGGTCTTTGATCAGACATAGACATCTCCAAATGAGGACCACCTAGAGAAGTAGGTGGAGCATGATTTGACGTTTCAATGTAATGATGCTGAAAAAAGTGATGCAGTGATGATTCAAGTGCTGAGTGCTGCTTAATACAGCAACCCTGCTGTTAAAGTGGTATTTTGCAATATAATTGTAATAACTTGAAAGGAATGGATGCTACTGTGAAAGAGCACTGAGAATGCCAGCAGGAAACCAATTTTGTGCGGTCTGCATGTTTGAGGTAGGTGTTTGTTTGCAAGAGAATTGACTGAGGATGTCAATTAGTCATGAAATGATATGCTTTGAGAGACAGTCAGGAAAAAATAACAAAAGTTAGTCTTCTAATCTGGACCACTCTCTGGAGGTTCCCTTCCCTGAACTGAATGTAATGGAAGCCTGAGGAAATTACTTGTCCAAGTCTTATGTTAGCCTTTGTGAATATCCCTCTGTGAGATATATCAAATATGTGTAAATACCTATTGTTAGGGTCTTTAAAGAGTGACTGTTCTTTCATATCACACTTAATGTAATACACAGGCAAAACAGATGTAAACATAAATTTGTTCTGAAGTGCATAGAGTTCTAATACTCCTTTGTCAGCCAAAAAAATCTGAAGAGGAATCAAAGTGCAGGTGACCTGGGTCCCCACTGTAATGAATGACAATAGATAGTTGTGTGGATGAAGAGAATTCAAGGCCAGATTTTAATTTCTTTCCATCTACTTTAAAGCTCTAATGTCTTTCATGCTGTGCTCTTGGTCTATCTTCTTTTTTTCCCCTCTGCTGTGTGTGTGATTTAATAACAAAATGGATAGGAGAAATTAGGTGCCTAAGTGAGAAGGTGCAGGAGAATGATCTATATATATACACATGTTGATTTGCCAGGTAATTATTTCAACAGCCTTTCAGTTTCATTAGAAATTCTGGTACAAGTCAGAATGTCAGTTACTTTTATTTGAAGGTTACAGGAAGGAAAATGAGAACTGACATCTTCTGCAAGCAGGCCTGATTTATCCAGTATCAGCTGTATCTCCAATGTTGCTCAAAGCTACATTAGCTTGGCTTTTGTCATAGAAGAGATCTTTCTTGCTGAGGGGCAGTGACCACACATTTTGCCTTTCTCTGTTCTGCTTACAATATCTTTCTGCTTACCAATTGTGCTTCTCTAATTAGTTACTGTGAATATTTAAATGTTATACATTGCAACATTACCTGTAAATCCTGAGTCATTTTGATACCTGAGATTATAAACCCCATCCTAGATAAACACTGTAAAGGTCTGATATGTCTCCAAAACTGATAATATATTACAGTACAGGTCTCAAAAACAGCTCATGCAGAAAATCCAGCATTCTCCTCCAAACTAGACTCTCTGGAATGCCTTTCACCAAGTTGCGATCTCAGCATAACCAGGAGTTTCTCCATACTTTGAGGCAATATATTGCTGATCAGCATCATCTTATTTCTTTGAAATGCAGCAGTTTCGACATCTTACTCAGTTTCCTCCAGCAAGTCGTTTGTTGGTTGTTTTTTCTTTTTTTTTCCTTGGCTCAGGAAGGAGAGATATGGTATGCCCATCACAATGAAGAGCAGGCCAATCCCTGCGCAGTAAATGCCTATAATCTGCAAAATTCTGCCCTTTAAGCAAGCATTGTCATTTCCTCCTTATAGGAAAGTAAATATGTTGCTCCTATTTGTCTTTTCAGCTTGGCTTTTTTTAAAATAAAGATTGTTTCAAAGTGTGGAAATGATCTCTTCTGGTTTAAGGTACACCTTTGATGTAGGTGTGAAAGTTTGTTGTAGTTGTCTAAGGATACCCCAACCATGTGAGACACCTTGGCCCTTGGCTGCCTTGCCAAAAGGATGTTTTTCTATAAGTCCTGTGTTGTATCTGCCACATGTCTAAAATATCTCAGTTGATTGTAGTTGTTTTTATTAAGGCAAACTTGAATCAAGCTCTCCAAGTGGGATTTGGTTTCACGTTTAGATACCTACATATCAGATGCATTTGCCTACTTGTATCTACTTGTGAGCTACATGTCTAAGCTCCCAACACAGAGATCAGTTGTTCAGCTCAGTTGCCTAAATCCTGTTTTCTAGTACCGTTTGACTCACCTAACTGTATCCAGGACATTCTCAGAAGGCCTACAGCCTTCTGGAACAGCATCTGGAAGCCAAGTAGAATACACTTGGACATCTCATAGCTACCTGTGGTTGGGCATCTTGATCTCACCTCTAATCAGTCAGCCATGTGATTCTAAACACATATTCAGCTCTCCCTAAACCAGATATTTAGGGCATGATACAGAGGCCTGAAAAAGGGAATGTACTGCCATTCCAGAGATACTGCAGGTACATCCAGGCCATTTACATGATGTTGGGAGATATGACACAGGATCTCTGACAGACATGCTCTTTAGGAACTGCAGCTGAAGGCCAAGTGGGTTACCATGTTATGTTTTTAATGGCAGAGGAACTGGGCTGAGCCTTTACTGGCCAGTCGACTGACCTGCTTTTTAGACCTTCTGAAGTGACATGTTGTTGACTTTTTAATTTCAGAAAAATCTCCATAGAATTTATATCACCTAACTCAGTTTAAAGTTCCAGTTGAAATTACATTTCCAAGCAACAACTTATCAAGGAAAATGTTTCTTTTAGCAATGATACCATGACGTAGAGTTATCTATCCATCTTTCCAACCCTGCGTTACCTTCTGTTCTTGTCCACATGGCAAAACAAGACATCTTCAGTAGACCACTGTCTGTAAGTCCTGAGAATCCAGAGCAAAATAATCGATAGACATGTTCCATACAATAAATCTTAAGGTTTCTTATAGTTATGCTCCTGTAACTATTGAAATTCATGACAAAAGTAATGATTTTATTGCTTAGTTATGACTCAAAACTCACTTTCACCCTTTCTTGGACTCCAGTTGGCTACATTAGTTTTTACTTGAAGCTGTTGGTACTAATCGCCACTTTCTCTGAAGGTCAGAGGTACTATTTTAGGAGGGTGGCTTTGTATTTTGTGAAGGATTGTCACAGATAATGGAAAATGGCAGCTGGTTTTGTTCTCAGTGGGATGTATCTGTAAGTAATTATTAAGGGAGACTTAGAACTTGGTATGGCTGATTGTCTCTTCTTTTAAACCTATAAATAAAAACTGAGAGCAATTAGGGCTAAAGGGCAATCTGGATGTAATTTGTGTGCAATGCCTAACACAGCAGGACTCTAATTCAAATGGTGTTATATGCAATGATATGATATTTCCACAGTTCTGTAATTCCCAGATTTGAGCAAGCCTGAAAAATCTCGAAAGCTATAAAAAGTTATTTCTAACCAAAATGGGTATCTGGGAATGTTTGGATTGCATTAATCTATTCTTTTGTGATATGTAGCACAGGTTCCCACACATAGGGCTTTCCCAAAGTTCTGGCAAACATGTTTTTGACACATCTTTACCCCAAGTAAAAACCCATCTACTTTAAGACTGGTCCAACTATAAAATACAGTCACAAATGCAAGGTCTAAGGGACAAAAATAATGTATTTGAAAGTTAATTCTCTTGAATAAAGTTGTTAGAGTGGCAAGAAAAGTAGACTATGAAGAGGTAGGAAACCCTCCAGCAACAGTGGAAACACTAGCAAGAATTATATATCATAAATAAAAAGCATTCAAGATGACATGTCAAAGCACAACATCAGCTAGTTGTGCAGGACTGGACTACCCAATCGCGCAGTTCAGGTTGAAAACTAGTTGTATCTTATAATGCTCATGACATGTTAGATACTTAATTCTGAATTGAAAAATGCCTGACTTTTTTTTTTTTTGCATTTGAAATGCAGCTGTGTCAATTAGATGCAGCATGGAATATTTACGCTTTTTAGTAGTACAACTGGAGAAAAAAAAAATCCAACTGCTATAAAAAAGATTGAATGAAAATGTAAACCAGTTGATAGAAAACTTGTGCACATTTGTGGATATGTGGCCTGCAATTTGTCTTCAATTTAAAAGGTAGAATAAATAAATAAATAAATAAATATTCAAAAAACCAAACCCAACAAAACAAACCTTACAGACATACTTGCGTGTTTAACTGCTCTGCAATGGCAGAGATCACTTTCTTGTTTCACTCAGCTTTCAGATGACTTATTTCTCTTCATAGCCTATTTAGCTCATTTTTAAATGGATAAAGCAAACCATAACATTTGGAGGTTAGTAGATGTGGATCTGTTCTTTTGGGCTAGCAACGAAACTATTCATTTAGATCTTTGTTCAAGCTCTCACTTTCTCACCAGAAAGACAAAAGGCTTTCAATAAGTAATTTTAGGTTACTGAAATTTGTGCTCATTGTGATTAATTTCTGGAAACACAGAGGCAGGTCAATTAGCTCAGCTGCCTCAGCTAAGCTTGAGATGTTCTAATGTACAGAATGAGGTATATCCCTAATGTCCCATTTTATTCCATAATGACTGTCACAGACTGCCTGATAAAAGCACATCCTAAAAAGGCCTTAGTGTGTCTTATTCCTCTGGGGTTGTGCTTGATGCACGTCTTACCCTAGAGTCTCAGGGAGGAGAGAGGAATAAGCTATTCTCATTCATTTGAAACCTGTCTTGCTTTGTTTTCTTTTTATCCTCCTTTCTTCTCCTCCATCTAAAGCTGACTGCCATTACTCCTTGCCTCGTGAAGTCCTTTCTGGCTTGGGTACAGACAGCAATTCAGCCTGCACCATGGCAGTGAGTCTGCTCCATTGCTCGCGGATATCACTCTTTTCACTCCTTCCTTTTTTATCTTTCATCTCCCACATTCCCATCTGTGTATATGCTTCATCAAGCTCCGATGGCTGAAGTGAGGCATACCTGTTTTAAGCAAGGATTGTGAGACTTTTTGCACTTTCCAGTCAGCACAGGAGGGAACTTTTTCTTTCATTTGGAATAAATTCCTCAAATTTCTTAATACCTACAATTTTTTTGTTATAATCTTTCACATTTTCTTAAGTAAGAAAATAAGGGTCGTGTCTAAGGTGTAATCAAGGGAAAGCAGGGTTGAACTCTTTTCTCAGTTCAGGAAGCTGGATCAATATGTATTTTCAGATTACATCCATCTAGTCATTCATTTGAATTCAGTCGTGGACAAGACCTAAATATTACTCCACTCCTTGGTCCTAAACTGGTTTTCTTGGATGTGATTTCACATACTGGTTTGCTCTGCTTGTTCCAGGTTCCTCCAAGTAGTCTCCTTCATTCTGGTGAGATAATCCTGTAGAGGATGTATTGGGACTGAGTGTGACTTTAGTGTTTGAGCCTTTTATTCCTGTTGTATAAGAAATTTTCCCCCTCTCCAGTTACCCACCCAGCTCCTGTGCCCCAGTGTCACCAGGTGTGCAGTCCGTGATACTGTGTTACAATCATAGAATCATAGAATAGTTTGGGATGGAAAGGACCTTTAAAGATCATCTAGTCCAATCCCACTCTAAGATTACTGTCCAGTAGGGACAACACCATGGGGGAGCTGGATCTATCACCATAAGAAAAAAAACAACCAACCAACCAAAAAAAACAAACAAAAAAAAAAACCAACAAACAAACAAACAAACAAACAAACAAAACACAACCCACAAGCAAACAAACCCAAAATTACTATAATTAGGACACATTCTGATGAGTAGTACAGATGTCATGTTAGACATCAATCCAAGTGCTGAAAGCTAGGTTGCCGGTCTACCTGGTACAGGGTGTTCAAAGATGGACAACTACAAGGAATGACTATCCTGATCCTGTTGAGGCAATAACGTGTTGTGTAACAGTTGCTCTTGCTGTGTGGTTGTTTCTGTTTTCGTGCAAGCTGTTGTACCAATTTTTGCCTAGCAACTGTACAAGACGTTTTGTTTATCTTTATCAGATCTAAGAACCCTGGTAACTTTAGGTCTTCTAGTGCCTGGTGATGACTGGATCTTTTCAGCAATGTATATGGGGGGAAACATGTGTGTAATGTCTCCATACCATGCAACCATAATTACTGTAGGACATGAAAGCCCTTCTCTTCACTGGAAGTTTGAAGTGTTTGTAGTGTTTGCAGTGTTTGCAGTATCAAGGAATCAAAATGCTTTCTGCAAGTCTTTTGGCCTTTATGTATCTCTGGCCAGATTTCTGCTTTCTTCAGCTCTGCAAACTGAGTATGCCGACAGCTGCAATGCCTCTCCAAATTTGTTCCGGAAAGGGATGGAGAAAAAAAAAACAACATATACTTCTCTTCCTAACTACTGACTGGCTCGTGGTGCTGCTTAGATCTGCCAATGGTGATGATCTGAGGCAGGGCTGGTATGCTGACTCTAATTTATTTTGACCATCTGCTTTTCCTACTTCTAATTGGTGCATGTGAAGAGGGAGAATATTCTTAAAGAGCGTTTAAGCTGAGGATGCTCCCGGACTCACTAAAAGCAGATTGAAATGTAATATTTGTTCTTTGTCGGGCAGACCAGGCCGTATCTCAGCAACCGTCTTGTATTTGGAAAGATTATTTCTTTTGCATAAAGTAGTTACACGTGCTAGGGTTGTTATTGGTACGAAGGATGCATTAGTAAAAGTGAAAGAAGATCTTTTTTAGCAGATTCCGCACACTTGTAAAATATTTACATTGTACCCTGCATATACGGCAGTTTCTTTGTAAATATTGAGATTTATGTGTCCTACTAGTGCTTAAGATATGAAAAGTGTATCCAAATAGGGGTCTGGAATAAGAGTCTGGAATTTGTGCACTCTGATCCCTCACTCTGAAACAGCAGCCTTACGGTTGGTCCATTTACTTCTCTCCTCATCTCAGTGGAGACCTAGAGAAAGGTGTCTGAAGTCCAATCTGCAGTAATTTTCTGATCCTAAAACCATGTTTTTCTTCAAGGAGAGTTAATTTTGTTAAAGCCTGAACTCATCTGAGACTAGAACTTCATACCCTCTGCACCACTCTCATGTCATTGATTGCAGGAATGGGAGACAGCTAAACACAGTTGACATAAAATGGACAATTTAATTTGTATTTGTTCGTTCTTCTGCTTCCCCTACACTTTCTGGGTGGGACTCATGTTCTCTAAGTTAACTAGCCAGCAGTCCAGTCTGAATAGACCATCTAAACAACTTGAGTGAAGAGAGGAACATCCCCACAGGTGACCTGATTTGATCTCAGAGGTGCTTCTCTTTCTCTACCAGCTTCAGAGGACAGTCTAATAACTAGCTTAGATTAAGCTGTAAGGAGGTAAAGCAGAGCAACACAAATTATACTTTTTTTTTTTCAAATAGTTTTGAGTTTTCTAGTGATACTGTCTTTGGTTTTTCAAACATAAAAATCTCTGCATTCAAGTAGATGGACACAATGAAGATTTTGTCTATTTCATATCATGAATATGTTTTGGTGTTTTTTTTATAATATAGATTAATCCACCTTTTTTGATGAATCAAAACCTACCCACCTGTCAGTAATTTACTGTGTTATTTTCAAATGTCATTTCCCCCAATAGTTATCTTAGTTAAAATGTCTTGCAATAATAGCTATACTCTTCTAGTAGATATTATATGAAAATTTGATAATATGTAGTATTTCTTACTAATACTGTACTTGTATTTCCTATTTATAATATTCTTCAAAAAAATATAGCTTGTTTTGTCTTTATCATTTTGCAGGACCCTGGTTATAGTATATGGATTCTGTTGGAGATGAAATATCTACCTAGTGAACAGCCTTGCTGGTAAGCAGTTTGTAGATTCTTTCTCCTCTTTTGCAATATTTCATGTTGAGCTATGCAAAGGAAGGCTTATATTATGTTCAAATAGATGTTTGCTAAAAGCAAAGGATACTTTAAACAAGTACAGTTGCCTTTCCCTTTCCCAAATAATTTCAGAATGTCTAAATTATATTTCCACCCTCCCCTGAGAGAAACATTTTCAGTTTCTATTTTGTGCCATTGTGCATCATGAGGCTTTGTAGGCTGTTTTATCTACAGGTGCTCCCTCATAAGAAATGTGCAAAGTTCAGTTTCATACGCTTGTACAAGAGTCAGAAAGCTTCTCTCTATTTTTTTTTCACCCTTTTTCTGTTTTGTTGTATTATTTTTATTATTATTTTTGGAGTGTTCTGGTTGTATGCATTATAAGTGGTGTGGTTTCAGTTTGTTGTTGATGCTAAGGAGTGCTCATGGGGCTATAAATGTCAGTGCAGTTTTTATTTGTAGCTGCTTAATGTATGTCAGATATTAAAAGTATTTAAATAGAGAGTATCAAGAAAATCACACGTCATTTAAAAGATTAGTTATAAGGTCGCGAGCCAAGAACACCTGAGCTCTACTCCTGTTACTACCTCTGGTTTATTCTATGACCTTGAGTGAGTCATTTCTGAAGAGGGGGAACTGCATTTCTGTGAGGGGATGCAGTAATGTATGAATTGAATTACTCTTCTTTACATAATTGGAGAGCTCATTAGGTAGCTGTTAAGAATGACTAAAACCCATTAAGCCTGATAAGACTTATTTCTTCCAAAAAACTTAACAAAAATGAAATAATATAAAATATAACTTCAGTTTCTAATGGAGCTGCTTTAACTCTTGCAATTCCAATACTGCCGTCCCTGCTGATTGCTACTTCCATCAATTGGGTGTAAAATCTGCACTTGAAATGTTGGTAGGGATTTTGTGTCTGACAATGAGGCAAAGATTTATGGATTTAAAGTAAAGAAGTCCAAAGTGAAATCACCAGATTTGACTTACTTGATTGCTGTATAAGGAGATACACTTTCTAGAGACTGATGAAACACACAGGGTGCTTTATCTGATGTTAGCCACGGTGGCTGAAATACTTGCCACTTTGAAATGTCACTAATTAAAAACAAATGGGTCTTCTCTCTTAAGCCTTTATGAGGAAGAGACAAAATATCTGGGCAATGTATTTGCACTGTATTTTCACATATTACCTGGATATGTACCAGGAGGAAGGGATGAAAATCTTTCCTTGGTAGATGGGTATTTATTTCCACAGATAGTGTTCAAAACTCAGCTGAAGAAATCCCACAGCAACTTGGGATTTGTTTTTGAGCAGGGGTGGAGTAGACATCCAGAGGTGTCCCTTCCGACCCAGCTTACTCTATGGCTCTGTGAGTCTGTGTACTTAGGTGATATGTATGATGATCCAAAAACTGTTATATTACGTACACACACCAAGGTCTTCACTTGATCTTCAAGAGAAATTGTATGATTTAATATCCAATGGATGAGACCAACTGAATTCTAAAGACACTGAGGGAAGATGGAGAGCCAGAAAAAAAGAAGAGGGATTTCTTTAGTAAGGTTAGGATCCAACTGTGGGAGATAATTAAGTACCTAATACCGTAGGTGTGCATATAATTTGTCCTGTGGTTTTCAGATTTTCTTTTAAATCCTTTTGTTTTAGAGTATGACTTGCTCTCAGAAGTCTGTGTGATCACTAGCTGCCTTGATCACTGGAGGGCACAGATTTTGACATGCTGGGTAAAACTTAAGCTCACTTGGCGAATCATGACTGATTTGACAGAGGGAACTCTATGACCAGTCTCCTTAGCAGGGGGTTATAAAACACCACAGGTGAATATGAGTGAAGAACACTATGTTGCTGTAAAAAGGGCAAACGTCATTTTATAGTGTGAAAAAAAGTACAGCCTGCAAAATGCAAAATAATCCTTCTGCTCTGTTTTGCTCTGCTTAGTATTGGTACAACTTCAGGGAATGTCCATCCTAGGATATTTCAAGACAGCTATGGACCAGCTGGACATAGACCTCAGAGGAGAAACAAGGATGAGCTATGAGAATTTCATGAGTGAGACCTAAAAGAAAGGTGGAAGTGCTTGAGATAATGTACAGTGAAAGGAGCTTGATGAGCTTCAAATACATGATAGGTTGTTAGAAAAATAGGGCGGAAGGGAAATAGAAATAGGGTGGAAGGGAAGCTGTGGATAAACTCACCTGTATAATGTACATTATAGTGGGCAACCAATGCAATTTGCACCAGGTAAAATCTGTATTGTTTAAATTAGGAGTAAACAATATCAACTTGTGTTCAGCGGAAGCTGAATGTCTGACAGGAGTCTCTCATAAAGAGAGAGACTATCGTAAAGATTTCCAAACTGCACTCTCAATGTCTTGAAAATGTAAAGGCAATATCTGGTTACCCTGTTTACTTTAAAATGGTGTGGCTTAGATACCCATCTGAAATCAACAGCCCCTATATTCCATACATTATCAGACTTGTCATATCTGCTGAATTAAGTTGTAGACTGATGCTTTTAGCAGCAAACCACTGCCATACCGGGGATCTCAAGACTTCGGAACACACCACAAAATAGCTGTGATGTACATACACAGCAACTGTACTACATATGTGGTCACAATATTGTTTGGGACATACAAGGAATTACTTCTGTGGTTGGAAACAAAATTATGATTAACTCGATAGATCAATTACAAGAAGCAGCAGCTCTCTTTCCAAACTCTAGCAATCATAATCTCTTTAGAAAATAATCATGTTGTTTATATGCCTTACTGTTAGGTGTATGCATTGACAGATGACACATTTCTCTATATCTCAATTGTATACAAATATAAGTAGTTATAATAGTCCTTTTCTGTGTTACTGTAGAATATGAAATTTCTTTGAAAGGGCTCTTTAGAACTGAGCTCCAGTTTTTCATTTTTGTGCTCTTTATCTGTACTTCACCAGCTTGAATAATGCCAATTAGAGCTGCTGCTGTACAGTCACCTTTTAATTTTCTGCTTCTCATGCCTTAACACACTCACAAATTTGGGTGTTGACTGTTCTGCTGGATTATTTGAATTAAAAAAAAAATAATCAATTTAAGATAAAAAATAAGTGGGGTTTTTGTCTGAGAAATTTCTGGCCTTAATACCCTTGATGCTCATCCGGCACAGGTGCTCTACTATGTAATTACTGGAAACAGCTTGAAATAAAACACTGGAATAAAACATTGGTAACCTTGAAAATATTACCTTTACATTAGGTAATGGCAATTACAGGATTGCATATGTATCATGTTCTGGTCTTTCACTGTCTGGAGACTGCAACTGTAGCAGTAGTACTAACAAAGAAAATAAAAATTCAAATACCCTTCCAGAAAACTTTTTCTTGAGTTGCAAATGATTGGAGAGTGGAGTTAAAAGTAGAGATTCACGCTGCAGAAATCACAGTCAGCCACACTTGAAAGATTTTCCAGATTGAATCGATTGATCAAAAATGCTTTTAGCATTCCCATTTCCTTATGGGTTAAACAATAATAAATATTGAACAGATGCAGTTGGAGCATTTTCAATAAATAAAGAGTTAAATACAACCCAGGGCAGAGGCTGGGAGCTCTCACCAATACTTGAGTACTACGTGCTGGTTCCTATTTTATAGCAGACCCCAGGTCAAGAGAAAGTGATTAATCCTGCTTTTACTGGAACAAAAGTTACAGTTTTCCCCTGGAAATGTTTAAAAATACAGTTTTACTTCAGAAAAGTCACATTTATCATCTTTGCTGCTTTTCTGACGTGGCTATATGGACATTTGCTGCCTGGTGATGAACAGTCTCATTCTCCAGTCCAGAATCACCTGTAGAAGTCCATTTTACATGAAAATTTGCTTGGAATTGAACTCTTTGCAGCTGCCTTGCAGTACCACTGCAGTTGTTTAGATCAAACTGGGAGGCTCTTTCTGGCTTTGGCATTGTACGTCCTCGTACTGCCAAATGGTGAAGTGTTCTACTTGCTGTACATCCACACGAAGTGCAAGTTGTGTTTATTTAGTTGGGATTAGTGGGGAAGATTACAGATACCAGTTAAAGTAACACTGCATGACCCTATGGAATATTTCAGCACACACGTGAATATAAATTGTCTTCAGTTAGACAAAGAGGGCTGATAGGATAGGTACTGAGTTCAAAACCGAGCAGCAATATGATTTTGCCTATTTTTAAAATAAACGTTTCTTGCACCTTCTACCTTTTACCAGCTTCATGTTTAATCATAGAAATCCAGCTCGTCAAAGAGTTTTAATTCAACTTGAAGTATATTGTACTTTTGTACATTTCTTTGGAAATTTTTTGCCAAGTGATAGTGAAGCTAACTGTTCTTGGACATGTGCTATGTACAAAAAACCCAATTGTTGTCAAAGATGGTGGGTGTGTGGTACAATGCCAGAACGCTCGTTTTTTTTAAAGGTGTGTTTGGATTTGTGTTTGGGTCATCTTGAAAAGCAATAGTCAGCTCAAAGCAATACAGGGATTAACCAAATACATCCCAGCAGAGTCTAGAAAGTGATAGTCTGTAGATTTCCTGGCTGTCTTAAAAATAAAATAGGTCAGGTTTTGCCAGAGTTTCAAGAAATTGGAGCATTTCGTTAAGGAGAAGTGAAATAACCTATTTTGGGGTCATTGTCTGTTGAGTGTTTTGCCCATTGTAAACCTGTAGGAAGCAAAGGTAACCAAAGGAGAGGTGATTGTGTTACACAGTGGTTTACACCCATGTACCTCCTCAGAAGAAACTATTTGTCTGCTCAGGATTCATGTAAGACTGTGGTGATTCAAGTACCACCATTTACCTTGGTAACCTGAGAAGCAGAAGATTTTATACAATACACACTCCTTCCCCAACTCCTCCTGAAAATTCTCTAACTAGAATGGGGTGGGGAGAAAGAAAATCTACTTTAAATTAGATCTAATCTGCCTGGGAAAAAAATAGAAAAATGGAGGAATATGCAGAAAATTATGAAAGAAAGGGAAGTTGGTTAGCGGTATGTTGTTTTTCTGCGTTATTTCAGAAGTCTGAAGTTGTTAGCTGAGATTTTAGGTTAGTTCACAAGCAAGGATGGCTCAATCTCACAACACATCTGTTTCTGAAATTAAAAACCCAACAACTGCAGGATTCCACACTCTTAGAAATCTTTGCTTAATAGCGATCCATGATTCAAAGAGATATGTGACTTAAAATCTACTAGGGAGCACGAAGCAATTAATAGTTGGAACTTTTTATAGCACCTTTTATCCAAGGATCTCAAAACTCTTTACTGGCTTTAATTAGGCCTCACTCCATGCAATATCCGCCTGGAATAGAGGAATGATATTTTTTTCGTCTGTATATAGAGGAACTTGAGACACAGAGGTTAAATGACTTGACAATGATCATGTAAAAGCAAATAGTAATGATAGGACTAAATCCCAGACCTCCTGCCTTCCAGTCCCATGTTCTATCCACTAGCCAAATTTCTTTCTTCTACATTAACTCAAGGCTTTTTCTTATCTGTCCTGTAACAGGTGTGATTTTGATTACAGGATCAAAACCCAGGCAATTACAAAGACTTTCATCCTTTTCAGAAAGAAAAAAAAAAATATTGAAACAAATCAGTAAAAGACCACTTTCTGCTCTCAGGTAGAGGAAGAACTGTTCCTATTTACTGCAGTGAGAGCTGTGAAAGATAAGGAAGAGCAGACTTTAGAGGTAAACATGCTGACTTTGGAGATAATGAGTAAGGGTTTGTGGTTTTGCCCACCAGGAAGAATAGTTTTGGAGGTTTTTTTGCAGATAGTATAAAATGCAAGGAATGATGCCTGCAGTATGCTCAGGAATTCAACCTCACAAAAAAAATCTTAAAGCTGTGAGGGAGATAGTCTCCTGGGAAAAGACAACAGGGAATCATTTCATCCAGGTATAACCCCTGAAGCTGGGAAGTGCTGCATAAGAGACACACGCATCTATCTACTCATGCAAACTCTTAAATGCTAGAGCCTTGGCGAGAAGCAGGGGAAAAGGAGGTCAATATGATTAAATTAGCAGATAATGGAGATAATTTTGTTGTTGTGTCTCTAATAGCAATTTGACTGAGGATATTGGATCAGATAATAAGATTTGTTTCTTGTACTTTAAGGTATGTTTTGAAAATGGCAGGAAAAGGAAAATAAGCAAAAGAACTAGGTTAATACTAATAGCTTGGATAAAAGCTGTGTTGGTTCCATCTCTCAGCAACCGAATCTCAAAGAGCCTGAAGTTTTTATTTCTAGAATTGGTTGCTCGTCGGATGCTGATAACAGTTATTGTTAAGAGAGAATCCAGGTCAGACATTACACAGACAAAACCAGGTGGTTCATGAAATCTTGATTCATTTGCCTTACCAGGGACATCTCTGTCCTTAGCTTTATGTCAAAGCCTGGAAGTGTGAATCCATTGTTTTTCTCCCTGTAACTGATTCTCACTAATTTCACCATAATAACCCACTCTGAGTACTAGAGCTGGCCAATCTGTACAACTATTTTTTACAATCTTTCAGCACCAGGAGAACATAAGAAAAACAGGAAGAAACTCATCAAATAGTGAGTTAGGAATAAATATTGAAACACTTGCATTGATTGAAGTGTTCACTATCCAGGTGATCCTGAGCACTGTTATACAGTCAGGGTGTAACAGCGTTACCCAGGCAAAACAAGTCAGCACGTTCTCATTTCAGAGGTGATGCTGTGAATTAATTCACAAGGATTCGTTACCAAAAGTTACTTGCCAAATGCTCTTCAGGAATGAGCTGAAATACCAAAGGTATAGGCTAGGAAATTAGAAACTGCTTGTATTTCACTTAGACACAGAAAAAGATGGCACTGAAGTGATTTCACTGTTCACACTTCACAAAATCTGCTGAACCTAGACTTGACTTTTAAATAAATAACCGGTCTTTGCGATTCTCATCATGGATTCTAAAAAGGCAGATGCAGCCATTGCAAATGATTTTGCTCGCTGTTACATTTGTCAAAAGCTGTCAGAGTGTAGTAAAAAGGTGTTTATACAGAGTAATATGCTGCTTGAACTCCTGTATGTCTCCTAGACTCAAGATTTTATATTGCTGATTTGTAAGAGCCAAAGAGTTCCAAAATGGCCTGCTATTTTCTGACTTTACTAATTTTTACATGATACACTTCTACACATTTACATGTCTGCAAATTACAGCCAACACTCAAGGACTGGAAAAGGAATCTCATCGGATAGAAAAAGACCAATCTTCTTCACACTGAACCATGGTTGTGTAGTTAGATGGCAGGAATTGTGTACAAAATAATCATTATTTCACCCATAATTTTGCATGCCTTTAAGAAAGACTAAAATAACTTTGTTCAAAAATCAAGTTTGTGTCAAGACAATCAAGACTGAGGAGGGAAGGGAGGATTTTGGCATGTGCTAAACCAACAAAGTTTACAAGAGATTTTCATGCAATTGTGTGTGCCTACTATCTTCTACATTGTGTCTCTGATCCACTCATCAAGCTTACCTGTCCTTCAGAAAAAAAACAAAACCAAATCAAAGCTGTTGAGTTGTATATAATATGCCAATTTAAAGTGAACGTTTCAGGAAACAGTTTATTACAGTATTTTCATATGTAGCAGGAAATATATTTATCTGGAAAACAATAAAGATACATCCTACTGGTGAACAGGTGCATGCTGTTTAATCTGGTTGCTGAATGAATAACATAATCAACATAGTAATATAAGTTTTATTTACTCTATTTTTTGTGACTATAATTAGCTGAAAATTATTTAATAAATCTGTAAGCTACTGGCAGGCAAAAATGGAAAGATGAAAGAAATTGTCAGGAAGAAAGAGAACAGTTACTATTATAGTGGGTCAGCTGGTCTAGTTACATTCAAAAGCATGCTAAATAAGGAATGAACTGGTGAGAGAAAATGATATCTTCAAGATCATATATGAACCATTCTTCTTTAGTATGAAATGTATTAAAGATGTACCAATGCATGGGAACTAGGCTTTATTATGTTTTGTGGGATGAATTATAAAAATGAAGATTTTTTTTTTTTTAATTACTAGAAAATGAACCTGGTAAGACAGGTTTTTCTCTTTCAAAATTTGGAGCACAAGGAGAAAATTACATTTGTCTTTTGATAACCTCCAAAGATGGTACTTGATTGTCCTAATTTTCCTGAGATATCCTTGGCCATGTTGCAGGGCAGAAAGGTCTCAGAAGTCTCTGAACTGCAAATTGCTAGAGATTAGGAACTTATTGGGGGATGAGTTGGAAATATCATGATGGATCTACTCTATTTTTATACCTCGGCTATAACCATAGTATGACAGACACTAATTCTCCATGGCAGAAATTAAGACTACCATTCTTTTGAAATGCTCAGCATTTTCTTCTCTTCCTGTTGCATTAGAACATGTTGATAAAGATAACATTCCCCAAAGCTTTCTATTTATAAATAAATTTCAGAGGAAGAATTATTTTTTACCATAAGCACAGGTCAGAATTCCATAACTAAGCTTGATTTGAATTTAACACTTGGAAATTCAAACACTGTGTTGGATATGAAAAATACAGTGTATCTTCCCAAAATTACATATTTTATTTCATATACACAATAAGCGTTCTGAAACTCTGCAAGTTAATCTTTACAAAGCACAACCACGTTTCATATTTTGTCTTCTATCATTGTAATAATGTGGGCCTTTTCAATTTCTCATACAGCTAAAATACACTACTTTGTGAGGTGATTGCATTTGAATAAATTGTTTTAAGGTTGATGGTATTTTTTTGCCATTACTCTAGGTCCTTTGACAGAAGGTGATGAATAACAGTCTGAAAGAGAATTTCATGATGAACGACCTCTTCAGAATTTCTGTTATTTTTTCTTATCTTTAATGGCTGCATCGCTGTTCATAGCCTAACTCCCTGTAGGGATGGTACCTGGATACACAAACTTCTATCCATATTCCTACCTTTCTTTGGAAGAAAATATGAGTGTACAGCTAGGGAATAAATTTAAGTGTGATCTATAGGCTGGAGAGCATGGGGACCAGGACTGCAAATCATAGTGTTGATGAAGCCGATATAGTTGAACAAAAGAGCCCACCTTCAAGATGACCACTGCCCAATTAAAATGATTTTTAAAAATGTGAAATTCCTAAAATCCATTGCAATCTTCCATCTTGGACTGTTCTTGTTTCACTGTGATCATCAAAGCCAATTTTGACCAGTTCTAATCTCTTTCAAATTCTTGGTGAATGTTCAATTAAATCTGTCATTTGGTAATCATTAACACTTTACTTTGTTGTGAAGAGGAAACATTTCTAGTATCAGTTTAAGTATTCACACACCCCCAAAAAAACAGGAGCAGCAGGATGATTTATATGTACATTTCCATGGTTTTAAAATAATGGGAATTGGCTTTGTTCTAATTTTGGACAGCAAACTTCAGAAATTCTATTAAGCCAAATCCAGTTCCAACTGAAGGACTTGAAATCCATATTCCAGAGAGGGCTCTGTAGTCCCTTCAATGCAGGAAAAAAAATCATGGGTTACAGATGAGGCACAAGTGACAGTAGTGGTGGGCTGAAAACAATTCCATTGTAGGAAATTAAAGCTAATAAGGGTCAAGGTTCCTCTCTCTGGTATAGAAGTTGGAATAGACTGTTAGAGAGCAACTAGTGCACATGAGCGTGATGCACCTCTGCTTTGTATATGTACAACCAATAGTAAAGAAATAGAAATATGATGGGATGGGAATCTCCTGAGGACTGGAGCTGGATTACCCTAATGCTTGGAGAATATTCAGATTTTGCTACCAAACCTATGATAGTCACGTACTCCTCTCCTGGACAGTAGTAGTCACAGATTCCAATCAGTCTGAGTCATAATTTATTAGTTTCTTATTTCCTTGACCATAATAGAAAGATGTCCTGAAATCTGAGACTGTTGTCCAAAGGAAAAAACACCACACCGGTTGTGGCAAAGCCATGGTCAAATACATCAGTTGGGTAAATAATTACAGCAGATATTCAGCACAGAAACACATAAGTAACAAATTCAACCTAAAATATCATTTATAACGCAGGCTGTTTCTGGGAACACCAGATACAGAAGATAAAGCAGCCCTTTCTAGTGGTGTGACTGTATGATATAGCATGGCCCTTTTTTTCATGTGTTCACTAAACATACCAGCCCATTTAGCTCTACACAAACTCTTTTTATTCATTCCTTTGAAGGTTTAGTAGCACTTTCAGCTCTAACGTGTGTTTGAAATGTGATGAAAGTATAAGGCATCCTTGATAGAAATAAAAACATGATTAAAGAGGTAGTGCAGTAACTGTCACTCACGTTTTGTAAAGTCATTATCCTGCTGCAGACCTCTGTTTAAGAGACCTATTTCTTTACCAAAATATATGTATCTGTTATTATTATTGGGGGGGAGGGGGAAGGGGGTTGTTTTCTCTTCTGATGCTAATTTGTGTGTGTGTGCATGCATGCCTGTCTGTCTGTTTCTGTATCCACTTTTCTTTCCTCCCTCAAAATGTAGTTGGGAAGGCAGCCCTCTAAACTAAGCCAGTCCTAGGCATGAAAAAAATTCTACCAAAAACTTGCCATTGAATCAGAATTATAAGGCAATTGGCTATACATTTTAGTTATTTCAGGTGATGGATGCCATGAGGAAAAAAAATCTTTTAAAAACCTCAGTAACTCAAGAAAATATTTCTTAAATAATAGTAATAATTAACAAACAAACAAAAAAACAAACAAACAAACAAAACATGGAAAGGCTATTCACTCTGCGTATTTCCTTGAACTGATGAAAGGGACATGAACCTAAGCCCATGTGGCTAAAATTAAATCAATTGTATTCAATTCACTGCAGCAACTGCCTCTAACTGTGGCAGCAGCACCAATTCCCAAAGTCAGCCCCGTATTAGCATCTCTGCAGTTGTGCCACCCTTTAATACAAAGTTATATGTCCATGATGCTGCCTTAGGAAGGGGCAAGAGCCAAACTGTAGCTATGAGCCAGTCATTGCAAAAACTGCACACAAAATCATTTCTGCTTAAACAAAGGCTGTTAACAAGAAATCTATAGTTTATTACCTTTTGTTGTTGTTCAAATTGTCTTAGATTCTACCAACAATACCATCCAGAAGTGGGGCAGAAAGGTTGTTTCTCTATTTCCATAGATTAAAAAATGTCTAGAATACTGACTTTATCCATCTGCATTTCTCTGAGACAGAGGACTCCAGAAGGAGAAGAAATCATATCTCACATATCAATCTCATACAAATTTCAAACTTCCACAGATAGTTCTTCAAAATGACAACACTATAAATGTCTTATAGCTAGTAAGTTAGAGCCACTTGCAGTGAAAAGTGAAAGGGAGAACAGTTCCCCTGGTGAATAACTTTCTGCCAGGAAGCTTCCTTTCTCAACAACTCAAGTATTAGCTATTTGAACCACAAAATCATGAATCATAGAATTGCTGAGTTTGGGGGGAACTTCTGGAGATGACATAGTCCAACCCTTCTGCTCAAAGCAGGGGCAGCCATGCTAGGTTGCTCAGCAGCTGTGTCCAGTCCAGATTTGAATATTTCCAGGTATGGGCACTCCACAACTTCTCTGTGCAACCCATTCCAGTGGTCAACCACTGTCACCATAAAAATAGTGTTTTATTGTGTTTAAATGGAACTGTGTGTATTTCAGTTTTTGCCTCTCCTCCCGTCACTAGAAGGAAGACAGGGAAGACCCTGGCTCCATGTTCTCTACTCCCCTCCTCAATCTGGTTAGGTATTTATATACATTACTAAGATTCTCCTGAGCCATCTCTACTCCAGGCTGAACATTCTCAGCTCTTTCAGCTTCTCCTTGTAAGTCGAACTGTCCAATTCCGTAATTATCTTCATTGTCCTTTGCTGGACTCTCTCCAGTATGTCTATGTGTCTCTTGTAGCAGGAGTAGTAAAGATGTGGCTTCAACAGTGCTGAGCAGAGGTGAAGGATCACCTCCCTCAACCTGCTAGTGACACTTCTAATGCAATGTAGGAGGTTGGAAAGGGAGGTTGGAAGGGCACATTGCTAGCTCATGTTCAGCTTAATGTCAACTATGACACCCAGATCCTTTTGTGCAGACCTACTTTCCACATGGTTAGCCCCAACTTGTCCTGGTGCACAGGGTTAGTCATCTTCAGGGGCCTGATTAGGTATTTCTGTCTGTTGAACTTCATGGTGATCCTGTCAGCCCATTTCTCCAGCCTGTCCATGTCCCTCTGGATGGCAGAGGAATCTTCTGTTGTATTAGCTACTCTTCCTAGTTTTCTATCACCTGGAAACTTGCTGAGGGTGCAATCTGTCTCATCCAGATCATTAATTAAGATGTTGAACAGTGTTGATGCCAGTATCTACCCCTGGGATACACCACTAGTGACTGACCTCCAACTAGACTTTGTGCCACTGATCACAACCCTTTGAGTCTGGCCATTCAGCCAGTTTTTGATCCACCTGGGTGTCCACTTACCTAGCCTATCCTTTATTGGCTTTTCCATGAGGTTTTTACAGGATATAGTGCCCAAACCCCTTACTAAAGTCAAGAGAAACAACAACCACTGCTCTCCCCTTATCCACTGAACCAATCATCTCCTCATGAACAATGAACAAGCTGGTTAAGCAGGATTTCCCTTTCATAAATTGATGTAGACTAACCCTGATCTCCTTCTTATCCTGGAAATGATGTTTTCTCTTGAGGAAAAATAAAATATTAATATTTTATTAATATTTAGCTAATTTGGATTGAGATTAAAAAACTTTGTCACTCATAGGAGCATTTAATTTATCAGGATTTTTGTGAAGGATTTGATGTAATATCACATGGTGTTAAGTACTGAGGTGGGTAAGGAACTGGCTGCTGGGACAGTTACAAAACGTGTGTTGGAAAAGGGATTATAGACCTAGAGGAAAGATATTCATGGAGTAGGCAGGATTTAGGGGATGGTTTTCATTTAATGAATAAATTCTATGACAAGAACAGTCAAGTGATGAAGAGACTTTATCAATTCAGTGGATGGACAAAATATTGTGCAATGCAAATTGGGTCATTTTGAGGATAGGAAAAACAGAAATGGGAGGACATTTAATAGTGAAAAATGAGATTTAAGCCTTTAGGAATATGGAACATGGAGTATTACTTTAAACTGGACACTTTTATCTGATAGGGGTAGGGAGATTCTTGTTTCTGCCAATCACAGGACACCCTTCAGTAATATGTGCAATATGACCATGAAAAATATCAAATATGATTCTATAATCCTGTTTCATGAAGGAAAGTATTTACACTACCATCATTTGAAAATATGAACATATTTGCAACAGGTATTCTTCTACTAGAATATTGTGCATAGTTCCCAGTTAAGATATTCATATTTAATAATTTTCAGTGCAAATAGGAATTGATGCAGAAACAGCTATGCAAGCAATGTGAGGAACAGAGAAAACATTAGTTTGATTCATTAGGTCTGCCAAACTGAAAGCTGACAGAAGGCATGGTTTCTACCTACAAATATGTCAAAAGTACCAGGGAAAGATAAGAGAAGATAAATATCTTCTGCTTATGAATCAACTTTGACTAAACTTTAGGAAAAAAATAGCTCTTTGAAGAGCTTCTAGTCAGAGTAGCAAAACGAAAATACTTAACTCAGTCTTCACTGGCAACCTGTCTTCCCACATCTCTCAAATGGATGGACTGCAAGGCACGGACTGGGGAAGCAGGGTCCCTCCAACTGTAAGTTCAGGTTCATGACCGTCTGAGGAACCTGAACATACCTCAGTCTATGGGACCTGACAAGATACATCCCAGAGTCCTGAGGGAGTTGGCTGATGTAGTTGCCAGGCCACTCTCCACGATATATGAAAAGTCATGGCACTCAGGTGATACCTCCAGTGACTGGGAAAAGGGAAACATTGCACCCATTTCTAAAAAGGGTAGAAAGGGGAACCCTGGGAAATACTGACCTGTCAGCCTCACCTCTGTGCCTGGGAAGATCATGGAACAGATCCTCCTGGAAGCTATGCTAAGGCACATAGAGGATAGGGATGTGATTCGAGACAGCCAGCATGGCTTCTCCAAGGGCAAGTCCTGCCTCACCAACCTAGTGGTCTTCTGTGATGGACTACATCAGTGGACAAGGGAAGAGCTATAGATGTCATCTATCTGGATTTCTGTAAGGCCTTTGACATGATCCCCCACAACATCTTTCTCTCTATATTGGAGAGAGATGGATTTGATGGATGGACTGTTTTGTGGATGAGGAATTGGATGGATTGTCACATGCATAGGGTAGTAGTCAATGGCTCAATGTCCAGATGGAGATCAGTGACAAGTGGTGTCCCTCAGGGGTCTGTACTGTGACCAGTACTGTTTAATACCTTCATCAATGACATAGACAGGGGGATCTAGCACACTCTCAGCAAGTTTACAGACAACATCAAGCTGAGTGATGCAACTGATGTACCCAAGGTACAGGATGTCATCCAGAGGGACCTGAACAAGCTTGAGAAGTGGACCCATGTGAACCTTGTGAGGTTCAACAAGGCCAAGTACAAAGTCCCGCACTTGGGTCTGGAAAACCCCCAAAATCCCCAGTATCAATACGGGCTGGGACATGAATTGATTGAGAGCAGCCCTGAGGAGAAGGACTTGGGGGTGTTGGTGGATGAAAAGCTGGACATGAGATGGCAATGTGCGCTCACAGCCCAGAAAGCCAACCATATCCTCGGCTGCATCAAAACCAACATGACTAGCAGGTCAAGGGAGGTGATTCTCCCCCTCTGCTCTACTCTCATGAGACCCCACCTGGAGTACTGCATCCAGCTCTGGGGTCCCCAGTACAAGAAAAAAGTGGACCTGTTGGAGTGAGTCCAGAGGAGGACCACAAAAATGATGTGAAACTCTGCTATGAAGACAGG
>VXBL01006508.1:113357-131925 GCA_013400195.1 Aramus guarauna | reverse complement strand
GGTGAGGCACTGGAACAGGTTGCCCAGAGAGGTTGTAGATGATCCCTCCCTGGAAATGTTCACAGGATGGGGCTCTGAGCAACTTGATCTAGTTTAAGAAGTCCCTGCTCATTGCAGGACCTTCAAAGGTCCCCTCCAACCCAAACTATTTTATGATTTTATCTAAGGATTTGGGAGGTTTGCAAAGGGAATTGTACAGCAGCCTGTTAGAGCAGAAAAAAAAATAAAAATATATATATATATATATATAATTTAGTCCCATTTCTTATACTTTTGAGGAAAATAGATCAAATACTTCATTGAAGATAATGTTACTTTTAACAGTTCACTGAAGAGTTTGGCATCTTTCTTGTAAGATGTCCTGTCAATTGATCTAAGGAATATAGCATGAATGGGCCATTCACTAAACTCATGTGATAATCCTTGTGAGATAAATATATTTAGAAAGACTTTAGTAGTACGGTCATCAAGGCTCATTTAGCAACCTCAGGATCTCTTATAGTCCTGAGCTCTGGGTATGATTTCGAGATCCACCAGATGGTTGATGCTGTTGACTCCCAGGGTGTGGGCTCCTTTTTCTACCCCTGATGCTTTGGGATGTCGCTCATCACACAACAGATACTGATGTGGTAGAAGAAAGGGAGGGCTTGGAGAAGGGAACTGGGGGGAAGGTCAGGATATTTTTTGTTAAAATGACAAGTCTATACCTCTGATCAGAGCCAAGAAAAGTCCTAACTGTCCTATATTTGCACTGAAAGAGATCTTTATGAGTTTATTGGCATATATCAGTGGACAGTCACTCAGGCAGCAAAGCTCTATTAGATCACTTCGTTAATCTCTTTGATAATGCAGTATTGTTCCCTGATGTACTTTTATTCACCTTTTGTTCAGTCTACTTTTAAATGTCAAGAAATGGGGCTTATATTATTCCCCTTTGGAGATTACTCTACAGATTAATAGGTCTCACTCTCTTTCTTTCTCTTCTTTTCCCACTTCTCTCAACACTCAGCCATTATTTTCCATTTCTCAATTTTATCCCATAACTCATAGCCATACCCATTATTACACTAAATTAATTCTTACCTTTTTTTTTTTTTTTAAACTAAAACCTTTCAAATAGCTGTAAGTCGTTATCATTTTCCTCTCCACATCTCTAGGCATGTTGCTATTCCTAAAAACAGTGAATAGAACAGGAATGGAAAGCAGTCATTTGGTGACTATAGATCTTGGGTACTAGATTATTTTTTTTAGGTTACTAAATGTAAACTACTATTGCAAACAAGAGATCACTTATGCAAACTGTGAGAATAGAGATAATGAATTGCTTACAAAGGTGATTTATATGGTAACAATATGGAAAATTGCATTTTGCACCTCTTCTGCATAAAAATTGCACATGTCCCATAGAAATCATCTAATGCCTCTCAGCATTTTGTCCTAATTGTGTCCTGGCTTAATCTGCACACTCAAATGGAGACTTCCTGAACTTTTGCCCCTCCCTCTTACTACCTGGTAATTATAGCATTTAAATTGCTTTGCTTCGAAATCTACAGCTGTCACAAATTTCTTATTCCCCTGGAAAGAAATAAAAATTATTCAGTCTTAGTAGGTAAAATTCAAAAGTGAGTAAGGAGAGAAAACAAACTGCTACATTTTCCCCTAAAAACACTCTGCAGACACGTTGCATTAGATCCCAGCCTTCTTTTCTTTCAAATGCAGAATGGGATGTATCAATGGGTGAAATCAATGGGAGGGTGTTTATTTTGATTATGTAGTGAGAGTGAATTTATAATAAATATAGTATAATAATATAATATAATTAATATAATATCTGATAAACAGACTACTGCTGTCTTTTACAACTACCCTCTTATAAAAGGCTTTTAGTTTCTTTTTTTTCTACAGAAATCCTTGTTAATGTTCACAGCCTCAGATGCCATAAACCATTGATAGGGATGCCATATTCTATAATTTTTTGAGGGAATGAAGGGTTCTTGACTTGTTGTCTTAACTATCTTCCACAGAAAGATAATCAGAAGAGCCAGAAGAGCAGAACCAGACTGTTTGTCTATATATACATTTATACACAAATATAGCTGTGTATGTGCTTGTGCATGCATATATATACATATATATAATGTAATATAATATGCATTTTTAAAGTCTGATTCTGTTGATTGTATAGGCCAAATCAGCCTCCTCATTAAATCAATTTCAAAGGGAAATGAATATATTTAAAGAGTGAGACATGTCTAGCATTTCTCTTGATGAGCTAAATCCATTCTAAGTATACTAAAGTCATCAGAGTTACCGTGGGGATGCAGTCAGCTTGGTGTTTGCATAGGATTATAAATGTACAGGGCATTTGCTAAGTATTGTTCCTACTAATTACACTCCCTACTTTTCACTTGCAAATACTGGAATACTAAGCTGGGCTCCAGCCCACAGAGATAACGGTACCACTGGGTTGGACTGGGCTTCTGTGGATTTGTGTGCAGAAATAGTGAAGCCATGTAAGAAAAATGTATGTTTAGGAACTGAAACAAGCTTTGAACAATAGGCTTTGAGGAGCATGTATGCCAGGAAGAAGATTTTCTTCCTCCAAAATCCTTATTCAAGTTAATAGGGAAGCAAGAGTCTTTTGTTCTTTACATGCCTTTACTTCCCTTTACCCACACAGACAGAAAAAGGTGAAGAGATTACATTGTACAGGGACTATATGCTTGCAGTTTGGTGGAGGATGAGTGAAGCCCCGCGTTTGTCAGCCATTACATGCTAGGCAGCTTGTCAAAATGGGTGTGACATCTACCAACTTTTGCGCTTGGATAAATGTTCCTGGAATAATCTAGTTTTGGTCTCAGATATTTGGTCTTGGTATTTTTTTCCTGTGAAATCACCTTCACCCTGAGAAAACTGCACAAACTCCCGAAACAGGGATGACACGATGGCCGTGACTGAGACATCCTTTGCAGGAATTTTGATATCATTTAGGAGCAATGTGGCCTAACATTTGAAGGGAGGATTCGGTGTTCAGCATAAGTAGTACTTTGTCCACTATTGCAGAAAATCAGAAACAGTGTCTGCCTGCCTCCCATGATGAGCTTACACTTTCAAGGTCAGAGATACGACAGAGAGAGCAAGCAAAGCATGATGCAAACATTTTTTTTTTTGTCTAGATTAATGGATATGACTTCAGTAGAAGTTTAAATGGTTTGTATTAGGAGGAAACAAACAAACAAACAAACAAAGAAACCAAACCCAAAATGGAGACAATTTTTTCACTTGTTGATTTTATTTTTCCAGGGGAGATGTAGCTTAAAAGCATTTTGCTGTGGTTACCTAGAGGAATACATTTTATTGTGTCCTCCCAATTGTATCTTCTATCACCCCCAACCTGCCCAGGCTAATTCCAAACAGAATGATCAGTCTAAACAGGATCTATGAGAGGGAGAAATAGATACCAAGTCCTAAGCTCTAGTGAAAACTGGTGGCACTGTATAGAAAGGAAATTTTAAAAAGCAAGGCCCTGCATTGACTTCAATGAATGTCTATTACATGTCCAATGTGGAGACCCACCCACAAACACAGCCACGGAGTGGGAAGACAGCTTCGATCATGATGAGAAGATACTAAGCATTCTGCAGGGAACTGAAACTCTACATCTGCAATACTCCTCTGAAAGAATAGGGAAGGCAGCTGAGGGGTTGCCATACTGAGAAACAATGGGCACACATCTTTAGAGATACAAGCTTCGTTACTCCCATTCTTCATGGAGCAACTTGTGTAAATCATCACACGGGAGTTAGCACATGAGAAGAGCGTGAGAACTCTTGTGGCTGGGATCTGATTCTCATCAAAAATAGATGCAGATTTATTTTAGTAATCTTCAGGATATTAAACAGAGAAAAATAGTTAATAGTCTCCTGAGAAAGCATAACAAAAGGAAATGTCAGCTATTGATATTTCTAGGAAGTGGTGCAAGGGAATTGTACCTCATTCTGAACATAGGCAAACTGAAAGCTTTTGAAAAGTGGGGAGAAAATTGGCTGGATCACCAGATTCAATGAGTGGTGATCAATGGCTCACCATCAAGCTGGCTGACAGTAATGAGTAGAGTATCTTAAAGTCCAGTGCTGGGAACCATACTGTTCAACATCTTCATCAAAGACCTAGGCAATGATTGAGTGTATCTTCAACAAATTTGCAGTTGACTATAAACTCAGAGAGTGGCTTACAAGAAATGACAGAGCTTCTATCCAGACTGGCCTAGGCAAATTTGAGGAATGATATAACAAATCCATTATTAAATTCATCAAGAAAAACTGGAAAGTTCTGGACCTATGGCAGAATAATTCTAAGCATCAACATGGGATGGGAAGAGTCTAGTAGAGTAACAGCCCTACTGAGAAGGGTTTCATGATTACAGTGGTCTCCAAGGTGGAGTATGGGCCACTGACTATGCTGCCACTAGAAATTAGGTAGATTGTACATTGGGCTGGTAAAAAGCAAGACCAGCAGATCAAAGTAAGCTATCTTTCTCTCACCAGCACTGGTGAGATTCCATGTTGATTAGCAAGTTTTTTAGTTAAAATGTAATGAAATGACTGTGAAGGTATTACAACACTGTAACAGGTTACCCGCAGAGGCTGTGGATTCTCCATCCTTGGGGAGATTCAGGACTCTCCTGGATGAAGTCACCGGGTGGGCCACGCCTAGTGATGAGGACATTGACCCTGCTTCAAACAGGAATGTAAACCAGAGAACTCCAGAAGTGTCCTCCAGGCACTCTTTCTATGAATCTATTGAAATCATGTTTCTCCAGTGAATATAGTGAATCTAAGGAGAAAAATTAGCCAAGCCCATAATTCCTTTTAAGCAGACATTTTTCTGCTGTGAAATTAGATCCTTTCCATTGTTAATGCATATAAATTATGTCATATCTTTGGGTGAAGAAATTGAAGCAAACCACAAAGCTTGTTTTAAAGATTTGGAAATTCTGTCTATGAATATATTGGAACATAAACTACCTCAGCTAAGGTGCAAATTGGAAATAAAAAAGACAAGGAAATGGTAGGGGCTTAATTAAGGAGAGAGTAGTACAGTATTTGGAGAATAAGGTCATAAGCTCTTCAAAGAAAAATAGCACACCTCTGACCTCTTCAGATTCCTTGAAAAAGTTAATAAAACAGTACATAAAGGTGACTTAATGGACATAACTTACTCTGATACTTCTTTATAAGGAACTCTCAGAGAGAATAAATCTCTACAGGGTAAGGAGCATAGTCTTGAAGTGGATTAAAAATCCCTTAAATGAAATAAAACATAATGAATGACTGTGAAGAGAAGGATTCTTGTGTTTCAGTCACCCTGATTACTTTCATAGGTCCAGGTGGTGTGAGGGATGGAACAAGACTGAGAGTGAAATACGAGCCTATGACACTCGGCTGTCTTTATTAGTAGAAAGTACCTATGGATGAAGAGAATCATATGGTGCCCTTAGAAATATAAATGCATTAACACTTATCATTGGTACTGCAGTAGCCTTCACTCTTGTTACCTTGCTGAGTTAGACCCTATGCAAGGCAATGTAAACACAGGGGTTTCACCAAGTAGTTGCATCCCAAAAAAGGAGCAGCTTCATGACAGTAGGTGAAATTTAACTTAGCACTAGCAAGCATGGTCAACATTTGCTAAGGTTACTCCTGGGCTTTAGGCTGTTACAGTTTTCATAAAGAAAAGGGATGTGATTCTTCATTACTTGGACTGCATTTTTTTAGTGGCTGGGAACAGTGCAAAAAGGAATTTACTTGCCACAGCCATGATTTGATTGTATTTCAGTACCACTTCCAGCTATCTGTGTAAGACCAAGGCAGGAAGAGCACAGTCTCAGAAACGTCAGTATTATGTGGTGTGCAAGGTTATTGGTCTTTGCGTTCAGTAGTTATGGGAAAGAATGCTTGTTCAAAATACTCAGGTCTTAAGAATAATACTGCTTTTCCTAAGTAAACACTGGGGAGTGTTCAGGCAGAACTGACTTTGCCTGTTTTTGCATAACACAAATAAGCTTTTTCTCCCCCTTTTCTATATGTCCATGGGTATATAAACAAAGATGATTTAAGTCAATGTACTCAAGGTCAGAGGACCCGCTGACTCTAACAGGTGTTCAATTCACTACACAGCATGCAAAAACACATCAGTCACATCAGCCAAACACACAAATTTGGAGTTCGATAAGACCCAGATGTGAAAAAGATTCTGTTGCTTATCACTGCAAGACAGATAATGTATTTTCCAATACATGTATATCCAAAGCTTTACCAGACATTTGTTTGACTGATGGTGGACAGTGGGAGGTTGGCTATAACAGATGCACACTGGCAGAGGCCTTTGTTGACGGGCATTAGGCAAGAGGTAGGACAGCTGTTAGACTTTGTCAAAATTATATCAAACAGCATTTTGTGGCTTCAGTCTGAAGTGGCAGAGTTGTCTATGTGTTTGATAGATGGTACAGAAATGAGTGTAGACAGTTCTTATCCAAGATATTGTAGAGAGAAGAACAGGGAGAGTGGATTATAAAAATTACTTTTAAGCTAATATATTTATTGAATAACTTCGGATTTAACCAAGAGTAGGATGTCACAAGAGGCTTGGCTAATTTTTAAAAAGTCAGAAACCCTTTCCTTGAGCCTACTGCCTAATAAGTGGTTGAGATAAAAATGGATTGCCAAGGCATCTTTAATAAAATTAACTTGGATCTTGTCCTCAGTTCTGCATTCTTCTCTGTTTTCATTTTGCCTGTTCTTCATCTCTCTTCTGTTTTCTCCTTCTTTAGGAGGTCAACATCTGCAGAATTCCCCCAGAGCTACTCTCTTACTTGACTTATTTTTTCAAGGTGCAGGTAGTTCCATTGACTCAAATACATAAGTCCATGTGTCTGTTTTGTTGTTACTCATCATTCCTGAAGATCAAGCACTTGTTTCTTCTGTGATCTTTTGCTTCCTGATTTCTCTCATCCCATACACAAAGATCTAAGTCACATTGAGCTTTGCTCTGACTTCAGCCGAACAGTCTTAGACACAGCTTGATAACCAGCCTTGTTCTACAGCTAGTGGCTTCCTGGGTAAGTAGAGCAGCCATCTGCCAAGCAATTTTAAAATTTATTTACTGCTCTTTCCTGTTTAAGATAGTTGCAAGACACATTCTCTATAATTCTTCTTCTGCCATCTCTCCTCTTTTCCTTTATCATGTAAAGATTCAGAGGTTCAGGCGAACGTTAGATAACTCTTACACAAATGAAGTAGCAACCCAGTCTTCCTGCAGAGGATAACTACTTTGCAAAGTAAACGGAAATTAATACATACCTCTGAAAACTTCTGTTTGCACTAGGCATCTCCCTCATTTCATTTTCTGGAGAGTTTTCCATTTTTGTACTGAAGGTACACTGCTGTGAAAATCTTGCTGTACATTTGTACCTGCACAGGCATGATAAAGATGAGGGAAAATCTATCTGTGTTTACCTGAAGCTTTTGATTTTTCCAGTGATGGTACACACAGCTCTTTCTGTGGGGAAACTGTCCATCCAGAAAGAATAAAGATGAAAACTTGCACTCCCAAAACCTCAGTTTGCATCCATGACAGAGAAATGCCCGTGCTGCATAAGGTGCTTTCTTCAATATATAATTAACATGGAAAAATAACACTAAATTGTCCCAGCTTTAGAAGAATCTAATTTCAAGTGAACACAAGGAAGCAGGGCACTTCCCTATGTCAGTGACTGAGAAATCCGGTTGAACACAATTTGAATTATCTACAGTCACTGATCTATAGATCTTGCCATTCACAAAACATTTTCAGGTATAAAGAGTTTCCTATTTACCTTTTCCTAAAGTGTCTCAATTTATTGAAGAGAAAAAAAAAAAAAAAAAAAAAAAGAGAGAGCATTAGNAAAAAAAAAAAAAAAAAAAAAGCAAGTAACTGATACATTTAAACCATCTTTTAAGAGGAACAATTTGGGCCATCTCCTAAGTAAGGCTAAGAGGCAAGCAAACAGATGGTCAGATTCACCAGTAAGAAAAACTTCATTGAACTTGTATCAGGACAAATTTATTTGAGTGCTCCTGCTTTTCTTTTATTTTTTTCTCTGATAAGAATCTTAAACATCAATAGAAATTATAATTTATATTGTAGGGACAGTTTAAAGGTAACACTGAAAATGAACTGTGGATTTTTTTTATTTATTTTTTTTTCAAATTTAGTTTCTTTTCCCCTTTTTTTTTCCCCCTAAAAAAAATAAAAAACAAAGGATACATAGATGGCACACATCTCAGCTGAGGAACATTCAAGGCTGGAGAGCTTCACTTTGTAGCATGAATAATCTCATAAATATTTCAACATTCATTGGCTGAAGAGGACAATTTTTATTTTAGTTGTAGTAGAGTTGCAACAAATCAGGAAGTTAAAAATAGGTTTTTGTTCACAATCAAGGAAGCTTGCTGAAAAAATGAACAACCCTTTGGAGCAAGGCACTGCTGCATGACACCTCTTTTCAGTGTGGGATGATAGAGCTGTTTCACAAGAGGCTTCCTGATTGACGTTTGAGTGGGTGCAACATAAAAAAAGCCTTGCTTTTAACTTATGGGTTACAGTGTTGTGACAGACGTTGGATGTCTTCACCTCAGAAAGTATCTGGGGAGGGAGGTATCTTGTTATGTCTCTGGCCTGAAACTCAGGCCAAGATCCAATTCTGCTCTTCAGCACAGCATTCCCACCACTTTCAAAAGATCTTCCATGGGATTTAGGTGCATAATTTTCATTTGGATTCATAGTTCTTAGTAGAAATAGATTTTCTGAAGATTCCTAGGTCTATCAATTGTTTCAATGCCTAAAAACTTGGCTACTGACTCCAGCAAGGTGATTTGGAGTGCCCATGATGTCTTCTGAAATGAAATTCTGGAATTCAATGAAGATTAGTAGCTACCTCAAGTTTCTCTGTAAGAAGTCATAGGACCAGAGATTTGCCTGAATAGCTGAAGTTTAGGCAGTACGTCAGCTTTCTTCAGCCACTCCAAATCAATAGCACCATGTTTTCTAGTGATGTAGACACATGAACAAGAAACTTTTAGTAGAAGTAGTCATTAGTGTCACTGTCATTGGTGTCAGTAGTAGTAGGGTGAGATTGAGAAGAAGTGTTTTCTCATCTTTTTCATCATGGCTTAGCTACTTCCTTTCCAAAATAAATCTCAGGTCCTTACAGTGTAAAAGGGAACATTAATTTTAGGTTAGAGATAAAACTGAGCTTGGGGCTGAGGTGGAAAAAGACAAACATCTTCTATCTCTGCTGTTAATTTGTACCACAGTGCAATCAAGAATGCAATAGGTCAAATAAGAGAAGGCAAGATAACTTTACACCTGAAAGATAGGAAATACTTGCCTGGAAAATGTTAGTCTTGAGTTTTGGTATCTGCTCTCAGAACAGCTTCTGTTTTACCTTCAGGAGTCACTGGATTAGAAGCAGAATTTGTATATTTAGCGTGTTTCTAAAAATGTCCTTACCACAATCCAGAAACTAAAAATGCCCTTGCCTCAAGCTATATCTCTCTCGTATCTGTATGGCTTACAATCAGCTATAAAACCTTTTTTTAGACATAATGGAACATAGTAACTAGAGCCTGAAATCTCTAAGCCCCTCATCTGCCTGAAGGCTTGAAGTCAACTTTTCAAGATGGAGCGTGACCTTCATTCTCAACAGACGTTCATCTTTACGTAGCATCTTTACATAGCAGCGGCAATTATTCACCATGATATTCACTGTGGAGCAAGCACAGAAGAGAATATACATCGTACACTGAAAAGGAACTTCACTCGCATTGCCACCCTGCCCATTTTATGGAATAAAGCAGAAACGGGGTTAACAACAGTGCTAAAATCAATAAGGACATAACACCCACTGTTGCCACAATTTAAACAGCCACAGGACTATCTGTTTTAAATTAGCACATGACAGATCTTATAGTAAGACCAAAATGCAGTGACTGACTCATGGAAACAGGCTCAAGCCAGCTTTAAGCCAATCCAGGCTTCAGGGTAGCTGCGGCAGCATGGAGCCTACTGTGAGTAACCATCAGAGACCCTGGACCTTGGGCAGATTTCCCAGTCTGTACTGTCCTGGGATCCCACTGCTGTGGTCTGGAAGGTAACTCAGCTAGTTAGTTGGGTTTATCTAGGCTTTCTGGGCTTCACTGGACTTTAGAAAAACCCTGTGAATTCTCCCAGAAATCCTCACTTTAATGAACTCAACCAAGAGAAAACTGCAACTAAGAAACTTTTCCACCAGGTGGCAGGAAGTATCAGACACTGGGATGACTTCAGCATCAAGCATCGTTATTTTTAATTCACCTTTTCAACTTGTGGAAGACTTTCGTTGTGATTTTAGAGTGCTGTATATACATTCGAGCTGAAAATGGCTTTTAGAAGGAGGTAGGGACCCGAAGTGGTTAAGACCTGGTGATGTCCAAGACAGTTGGCTTGTGGATAAAACAGAAACTTTTAGTTATGAAGCTATCACAAAGCCTGAAGTCTGAAAGTCCACTAGTCTAGTGTTTGATCAAAAAGTTCCTTTCATTTCCTCTATTTAACACTTGTGTCTGGGTCCTGCATTCCAGTCAAAGGACAGTCTGATTATTATATGACAGCAAAAAGGTGGCTATAAGATCATGGGGATAGCATTGATGGCACTTATGGATTGGAAATAGATGTTCTTTGACAGTAGTTTGGCATCACTCTGTAAAATGCATGTAGCAGAAATTAAGGGAGATTATAAATGATTGAATTTCAATTGGCGTATGAGTAAGGGTTTTGGCAACAGCAGGAGGGTGATGGGATAAAGATAACTTCTGGCAGCACTCCAGACAAAGCTCTGTGCATGGAAACAGGATGAAAAGCTGTGAGAGGAAAAAATAACCTCAGAGTCAAGGGCAAATCTTGGAATTTCCATTCCTGAAAGCAAAGTGAAGAATGACAATCACAGAGCTAGAAACATCAGACAGCAATAACTCTTTATCCATATTATGCCTTCAGGCTTTGAAGGATTCAGCAGGACAAAGTTATGGTGTAGCCAAGAGATGACAGAACTGAGACAGGCAGATAAATGGGAAACTGAAGGATAGAAGAGTAAGTCAAAGGAGATATAGAAATGTGTGTCATCTGAGGAAAAGGGATGGCTTATATAAGCCATCTGTGGCCAGAAGCCTATAAGATACTTTCATGAAATTTTCAGGATATATTATCTGGAGCCTTTTCAATAGTTCAATCAAATACCAAACCTGGATCTTAATATTTCACATTTTTATGACGGCTTAAATATGACAGAAGTCTCAAAATCATTACATAAAATAGTCACCAGAATTCATTTTGGCACATTTTTCGGGGGCATATTTTACAGTTAGGCGAAAGGGTGACACTTGGCCAAGACATTTCTTGCTGTAACCAGGTTCAGTTAGCAGAGTTATAGACAGGGTGTCATCGACTGCTTAAAATAAGAAAGGATAATTGTACATAACACTTACAAAGAATTCTTATCTTCAAAGAGCTTTTGCTGTAATGATTTAATCTTTACAAACCTCCATGAAGAAAGAAACTAAGTCAGAGAATAGTTATTTGTGTCACACATAGGATTGAAGTCTTTAATTCTCAGTGTCTTGGTCTGAGATCAGTAGGTAATACTTTGCCTAGATATGACATAGAAAATCCTATGAGGATATGAAAATCCATGTAGATGGCTGGTTTGGAATTAATACAGTACATGCTTTCAAAAGTCATCTAATGCTCAAGAGTTGCCTTGCACTAAGGCTGATCATGACAGCCACATGTATACCAATAAACTGTAAAGGAGAAACATTCCTGTGCACTGGACTTCATCTGTCCTCTTATACAACAGTTAGATTGGGATCTAAGCACCTTGTTGTTCCCCCAAACTGTTTCTGGGCATGGTTCAGATTTACTATGCATCTGGGACCACAGGCAGTTTGCATATGGCTGTTCTCTTCTGGAGTCTTGATGTCCAACTGTGGCAATGCATGTAACTCCACTGTTTTGTTTTGTTTTTTTTCCTCAATGACCATTAGGTTTGAGTTGGCACAAAGAGGATAATCACAGAATAGCTTTTATCTCCTCTTCAAAGTGCATACTTTCATCAGGATTTACCACTGTGTATGCACGCACACCTTTCCCTAAACAAGCCTTTGTGCTTCCCTTAGATCTCACCCTAGAGCAGCCACCCATTTTCTCCATCTTGTTCTACAGAGATTTTTCACCCACCTCCATCACTAGGACCACAGTAAGAGGCAGCACCCTGGAGACCACCATGCAGGATCCTCCGACTCTAACAAAGTCACAAACATACCCATTTGTCCCTGTTTGTCCAACTGTGATTTACTGATCCTTGTTTCTTTCTGTATAACATGAAACACGTTCATGGCACTAGAGGGTACTCAAGATAATTTCTTTTTGTTGCTAGGAAATGACCCTGCTGCACTTCACCATGCAATCAATGACAAAAAAAGAGAGACCTTGTCGTCTTGCATATTCCTTTGAAGCATTGCTAAAAAGTAGGGTACAATCTGCAAAATTACCACCACTGAAAAAAAAAAAAAAAAACCAAACAAAAAAAATGCCCAGCAAAATAATTCCAAATAAAACAAAACACTTAAATCTGCCAGAGGCTCCTGCACAGGCTTTGTCTCACACTTACACCTTCTCAACTCCCTCGTTCACCCAGCCTTGTCATCCCTGGTAGACCTGGTTTCTGCTCTGTCACCTGGAGCAGCCACTCTGCCTTCTGCTGTCTCATAGATTCAGCAGCAGGTTTCAAATCTCTGCTCATGCCTCAGTTCTCTCTCCCCTGCTCCTCCTTGCTTATTTATGATTGAAGCGTGTGATTGTATTATTTACAGTAAGTCTGTAAAACGGTTGTGGAAACATTTTCCTGGACAGAATATCTGAACCAAATAATTGCATTTTAAGTACCTCTCAGATTCCTTGTGGGAGATGGAAATGAGCATAAATATGCAATTTACCTCATCTTCTTATTTCCTTACCTTTGTAATCTTAAACAGGAAAAAAAGTGGCCAAGCTTTTTCTGACTGCAAAACCAGAGGTCACATACCTCTGAATATTAATCATGTTCTTGCAGGGATTTCTGTGGCATTCAACAAGACGCTGAAACTCTGTGCCCGAAGTTCATCATTCAATAGTACGATGATGATTTTCTGCCTCAGAGGACTGAGCCCAAAGCACTGAGATGAGTTACAATATCTCTCAGTTAAGCCTTATTAGTAATAGAAACCATTTTGAGTACCTAATAAGGATGAGCCTCCTGCAGAAAAACAGACAAATAGTAAGAACAATAGGAAGGGGAAAAATGATGTATTGTCGTTGTCAACAATAAGGCAGTCTATGAATGCACACTTGAAGATAGCAGTGAACCACCTTATACACACTATTTTAGACTCAAAATCTAAAGACAGGAATATTTTCAAAGGAATATTAGCTCTAGAGGAAAGTATCTACAGGGAAACAAAAAGGAATGAAAAATTTCAGAAGGAAAACCGCAAGGAAATTATGAGTATGGGTCAGTCAAACGAGGAGGATAGACAGAAAGGTCACTCTAAGATATTCCGGGTAGCAGAGTCTGTGAAAGCATCTCTGTGGGTATAACAAGTCCTTGTGAGATGCAGGGCAACAAATTGCAGTACTCCAAATCTCGCTGGCTGATGCAACGCCCTGTCAGGGAGAGAATCCAGCATAGGTTGTCCATCAAATTTACTGTGTGTTTGTGAGATTAAATTCTGCGGGCAAATGAGAAGGAATGCTAGGAGTGGGTGGTTGAAAACGTATCGCTGAGCATGTAAAAGGCAGGTTCGTATCTGCGAACAGTATTTTGTTATCTGTGAAAGTGACTCTGGCATGTCAGCACATTAGAGAAGGGGCAAAGAAAGCACACATTTTCTTCTTCTTCTTAAAAATTCAGTGGTTCTGGCACTGTCATTGCCTCTTGCAAATAAAAGCCCTCCCCAACTCATTTACTGTTATTTGTGCAGTGCATGTGGCAGAGGGAATAGCTGGCCCTGGCAAATTATAAAACCAGGCTTGCCAAAAATCCCTGTTGAGCTGGTGGACAAAGTCTGATTCTGTTGTTTTCAAAAAACTGTCAAGTTCATCTCAGCCATTTCCTCTATAAAAATGAGTTATCTTGCAAAAGACCTCCTTTTTGACATCATTCCCATATATAAATTTAGATTTGTTTATAAATGAGTTTGTATGATGTATATCCTACCACAACTGTTGGTATTATTTCTAGGTGCAGTTATTAATGCAGAGCATAAAAAAGCAAGGTTTTGTTTTTATATCACAGAGAATTTCTTCAGGAAAAAATGTATAACCCTTTTCTTTCAAATTTAGCCATTTCTTATAAAGAAGCCACATTTGTAATATATTTGTTATCATTATTGAAATAAGAAAGATCTAAGTATTATTTATCATTTCTGGAGGTTAGTTTTACATTTGAAATATGAATATTCAGTGTATTCTACTTTGTTAATTATAAAAATGGCATAACTATAACTAAATTCACTCTTCATTGTGGCCAGGAAACACAATAAAAGATAAAAAATAATAAAAGACTAATATTCCTAAAAGTCATTGCTGATTTGAACTGCTGATTTGACTGTAACTTGTTACTGATGCACAAGAAAAATCTTTTAAAATCCTGAAAAAAACCCAAAACATATAATTCCAGTCTTTGTAAAATAAGTGTCCTCACTGGAGTAATCAAACTGACTTGATATTTAAGCCCATCAGATTTCCAGCTATATCCATGTGTAACACCAGTGACTTTGTAGGTAGCCAATGTATATGGAAGAATAAGTACAACCCTCTCCTAGCCTCAAAAAATAGTGAAGAAGTAAAAAAATAAAATAGTGATAACATATCATTGTCTACTGCATAGAGTAGCATAATCCACGTGTAATTAATTATTGTGATCCCCCTCTATGCACCAACCACGTACTAGAGTTTGAGATGGCTGAAAGTGACTTTAATCTCATTCCTTCTTGAAGTCACAGTCTTGTTACTATCTAAAGATGCTTCCAGGACTGAGGAAAACTACAAGCTGGGCAGTCAAACTTCTGAGCACACTTTTCTTAAACTTTTTTTCAGCCAGAGTGTAGCATTTCTTTTATACAGATTCTTTTATACTACATCAATGCCCATTTATCATCATTCTGTATCAAGTTGTTCTGTCCCAAAACAAGATCTAATTAGGTCATTCTGTATGATTTTTGTCTGAGCATGTGCCTATCTATTTGTCATTGCAGAACTGAGCCCTAAAATAACAAATAGAAATGAGTGAATGGAATCACAAGCTGAAAGGACCCTTAAAAAATAGTATGTGATGCTTGCTGTACTTACAGTTACATGAAAATACTCTTACACACCTGCTAGTCATTTTCTACAAGTATCATCATGGAAAGATCCTGAATTTCTACAAACACCTGAATTAATAAAGCTTCATACGTCAAACGGTTGGATATTTTGATCTTATCGTCAGTGTTGGTGAAGAAACCCAGGTTCCAGAAAGTGAAGAAACCTGACAAATAATGAATTGGAGTAACAGTCCTAAGTCATCAGCCCAAAATTTTACCTCGAATCACAAGATCAAATAACCTAATAGCACACGGTACCCTACGATACCTTTCCACAGCTGTCAACACTTCCTAACTTTGCAGACTGGGCTTTTAGCTCCAATCAGTCTTGAGTGTGTTTGCCATGAGGGCATCTGTCATACTGAAGTCCCACTGATGCCTCAGTGGTGACAAGATACTAGATTGGTGTTAATCACGAAGCAAAGGCAGCAACCGAGGGAGAAGGGGAGGCAACATTAATCAGATGCATAGATAGCCTGCTGAATACAAATGGATGCAAATCCACTCTTAAATTCTCTCCCATACGCTATCTGCAGTTAGAAAATTTCCCCATCCCTCTACCTGTGGGGAACCATCAGACAAAAATTCCTCTCTTATATAGTGCATTCAGTGCCTTCTGTGAGTCTTTCCACATAGTAAGATTAAGATGGAATCATGTCATGCTTTTGTGTTGTATTATTCTGCACAAATATTTCAGTAAAATAAAAGCTGACTGTAATAGAAATTCTGGTAGTCACTGACAAGCACCTGCAACACATCAAAATGAGATAAAACATGAAATCAGCATGCACCTCAAATGCTTAGGAAGATATGCAAATGGCAGAGAAGCTACAATCAGAGCCATTGCAAAATCACAAGCAGCAGGATGAAAGGACTGGGTTTGTAATCTAGTCATCATGCAATGATTTTCTTCCTGCTGCATAGCTTGTTAATTACAAATCTATCAATTATGATGCTTGAAAAGCCCTACCTCCCTAGTACTCAATGAACATTTTCAGAGGCCAAATGCCACTCTTATCTCCTAGCAGAATAAAGAAAATCGTTGTTGCAGGTTGGAAGTTTAATACCACTCACCAGCACCATTTTTGGTGTCCTGATAGGGAAAGGGAGTCTTCTCAAGGCAGGACTTTGACCCGTGTCTACTATTTGCACTGCCAGGAGATCTCCATGGAGATCTAATCTAGTTTCATAATCTCTCTGGGAGAAATCCTGAGCCTGTGGAGAATAATGGCAAACTCACTGCCTTAGTTTCCAGCCTGAGATATGGAGATGGCACACGAGGGTATTGTAAAAAGAAATTTGGGCTACACATGTACCTTAATTAACAGATGCAGAGCTTCACTGCAGGGATTGCTGCATTTAGTCATAAGTGGAACTGCTCCTGTATATGTTGCACAGCTCATAAAGTGCTTTGGGGTTTGGAAGGTAAAAGTTTGCATAAATCAATGTATTTTTATGGTGTGATACAGCCAAAATTACATACTTGCACTCAAAGTCTGGAATCAGGGAAAACTTGTGTAGGGTCATTTCTTAATTCTCATTAAGGCGGTGTTCACTTGCTTGTAACACGATATTTATGGGATGCTTTGACAAAGTAGATCACTATTTTATTTCCCTATGTCAAGAACCCCCATCATCACTTGAGCATCCTCATATTCAGCAAGCAGATGTGCACTTCCCATGAGCTGAGCACTGAGCTTTGACAGACTATAGTAAACAGCCACTCAGTATGTGCATGGGAAACTTTTTGATAGATGGATGAAGAAAAGGGGTAATGCGTATTCAAAAGGGACAGGAAATAGCAATTCTGAAAGAACTGTAGAGACTTTGACTGTTCCTCCAGCAAACATAAAGTTTATAGCAGGATTTTACTGATGATTCTCTAATTACTGTCTGTGGTAAAATAATTTGTTTTATTCATAACACTGAGGTCAGGAAGAATTCTCTATATGTACAGTGCTTCTAAGTGGCATTTGTATTAAAGAGAAAAAGAAAATACTTTAAAAGCATTAAATAGCATAAAAGTTACTCTCTTTAAGTAACTCAATATCAACCTATTTGCATTCAGGAGTTTACTGCCTAACAATTTTTCCCTTGAGTTAATTTTACTTTTGCTATGGAATGCACCTACCAAAGGAGTTATTGACTATGTCATGGTTTGGGTGGGGTGGTGGTTTTGGTTTCTTTTTGTCATGTTAAATTGCCCTGAATTGGCCAATCACAGTTAGATTTTGCTGAGATATTCATATCAAATGTAAATTCTCCCACTTCCTCTGTGATGCCCTCCCAAGTCTGTGCTTGTGCATGTGTGTTTTTGTGTGTGTAAGCAATATAGAGGAAAAAAACCCAAACTGTAGTTTCTCCTTCACATACACAACACCCTTCTCCTCAGCTGTCCTCTGCTTTTGACATATTGCTGGGACAATTCCAAGGAGGCTTGTTTTCTTGTTTTACATTTAAGTAGGATTTTCAGCAAAAGATTTCGTGACACTTACACATAAGGTGTGTAAGAGTATGGTGCCTCGTTTCTTAAATAACAAACCAAGGTGAAACACACTGAAGTACTTTCATGAGAAAATATAGTAAATCAGCGACAAAAGCTGGGTATAGGAGAGCATGTTTCCACTCCTAACTGTAATTAGGAATAGAAGAAATGTCATTTCAAACACGGGAAGATTGATTCAAATCCTTTGTTTTTTGTCATTGCAGGCATGGGACTGAGAAGACTAATTATCTTCTCAAGGTTAATAAAAAAAAAAAAAATGGTATCTGAAGTATACTCTTTCCTTGCCATGTGTTGCAATTGTATGTTGGTTTAATAACTACTGAAGTCAATGGCAGCACTTTCCTAGACTTCAGTCAATGCTAGATCAGACACTTGCTATCAAAGAGAAGATTTACAATTAATGTCTAGTGGGGATAAAGTGGAACATCCATATCCACAATCAGTCCTTTTCATTGTAAGTCATTTGTTGTTTTCATCTTTTGATTCAAGGGTGCTGAAGAAAGCAGACTGCTCCTTAAAAATCTCTCCTAACTTCATAGAGTCATAGAATCATAGAATGGTTTGGGTTGGAGGGGACCTCAAA
>VXBL01006508.1:54407-113284 GCA_013400195.1 Aramus guarauna | reverse complement strand
AATCCCCTCCCTCGACCTGTTGGTCATGCTTCTTTCGATGCAGCCCAGGACACGGTTGGCTTTCTGGGCTGCAAGTGCACATTGCCGGCTCATGTTGAGCTTCTCATCACCCAACTCCCCCAAGTCCTTCTCCTCAGGGTTGTTCTCAATTCATTCTCAGCCCACTCCAAAGCCCTGTCGGGGCTTGGGATTGCCCCAACTCATGTGCTGTACCTTGCCCTTGGTTTTGTTGAACTTCATGCAGTTTGCATGGGCCCACCTCGCAAGCCTGTCAAGGTCCCTCTGGATGGCAACACTTCCCTCCAGTGTGTTGACCGCATCACACAGTTCGGTGTCATTAGCAAACTTGCTGAAGGTGCACTCGATCCCACTGTCTGTGTCTCCAACAATGATGTTATACAGTGCCGGTCCCAATAGTGACACCTGAGGAACACCACCCGTCACTGATCTCGACTTGGACATGGAACCATTGACTGAAACTCTTTGAGTGTGAACACCCAGCCAATTTCTTATCCTTAATCTTAACTTAGAATGTCATGATCCATTTCTACAGTGAGAAGGAATTGCTTGAAATCATGCGAAATCACTTTAAAGAAAAACAAATATGACGCTTTCTTTCACTTTCTATTTTGCTTTTGTCTATGCTAGGAGAAGTTTGTTTGTTTGTTTGTTTGTTTGTTTGTTTGTTTAATTTTGGTGTTTTGTTGTTCTTTTTTTTTCTATAAAATCTTTTTCACAAAAAGAAGAAAAGGCTATACACTATACATTGCTATATACCTGACCAAAGCATACAACATTCAGGGTTGTATCACACATCCATTGATGAAGAAAGGTCTCTTTAGTGGCAATACAGAACTGGTAAGATGTCAAACACAACTATCTATCACAGTTGCTAACCAGCATAAACCTAATGGCTAAAACAGAATTTAAAGCAACCCCAAACAGGTTTCCTGGTAAGAAACAGCATTGCTTTGTCACTTTAAATCTTGTTAATGGATGCTTGCTATCTTAAGTTGACTGGATATGAAATTTGTAACCTACTCATCAGGTAGAAGCCAAAAAGAAAAATAGCTCTTTTTGCATGAGCAAAGTAAAATCTCATTTTGTTTCTCCTAATCATAATAATTTGGACAACAGCCATAGTCAAGAATTTCTCTTCCCTCTGGGGTAAACTGGTCTCCAGTCAGCAAATGCAGAATTGAACTGCTTTGTTCTTTTTATATGTAAATTTGTACTTGGAACATCATCAACTAATTTTAGTCTGTTTGGGTTAACATAGTCTCTGTGCCAAAAGTTACATTTACATTCTATTTGGCTTCCTTTTTTCTATCAGGAAACTGATATATACATATATATGTTATATATATATATATATGTACGTATGTATGCCATCCAGAGGGACCTTGACAGGTTTGAGAGGTGAGCCCATGCAAACCTCATGAAATTCAAGAAGGCCAAGCAAAAGGTCCTGCACGTGGTTTGGGGCAATCTGAAGCAGAACTACAGGCTAGGCAGAGAATGAATTGAGAACAACCCTGAGGAGAAGGACTTGGAGGAGTTGGGTGATGACAAGCTCAGCACAACCCAGTAATGTGTGCTTGGAGCCCAGAAAGCCAACCGTGTCCTGGGCTGCATCACCAGCAGCGTGACCAGCAGGTTGAGGGGGGTGATTCTGCTCGTCTACTCTGCTCTCATGAGACAAGTCCCCTGGGAGTACTGTGTCCAATTGTGGTATCCCCAGGACAAAAAAGATGTGGAGCTGTTGGAGCGAGTCCAGAGGAGGCCATGAAAATGATCACCTCTGCTATGAAGACAGACAGAGAGTTGGGGTTGTTCATCCTGGAGAAGAGAAGGCTCCAGGGAGACTTTAGAGCACCTTCCAGTCCCTAAAGGGGCTACAGGAAAGATAGAGAGAGACTATTGACAAGGGTATGGAGTGACAGAACAAGGGGGAGTGGCTTTAAGCTAAAGAAGGCTAGATTTAGATTAGATCTGAGGAAGAAATTCTTCCCTGTGAGGGTGCTGAGGCCCTGGCACAGGTTGCCCAGAGAAGCTGTGGCTGCACCTGGATCCCTGGAAATGTTGAAGGCCAGGTTGGATGGGGCTTTGGGCAACCTGGTCTAGTGGAGGGTGTCCCTGCCCATGGCAGGGGGTTGGAACTAGATGGGCTGTGAGGTCCCTTCCAACCCAAACCATTCTATGATTCTATGTCTCTATAATATATGTATGGGCTTGTATTAGAAATACACATATGTGTGTTTAGTTCTATGATCACAGTTCTCCTTGGCGCATGGAGATTCCCACCACACAGAATTCATGCACAAAGTACTCTAAAATGGAGATTTCACTAACAGCTCTCTAATTTCACCACATCAGCATTAAAATACTTCATTGTTTATGGCTGTACTCTGCTTCAGTCAAAATCCTTAGTGTTCATGTAATCAACAACCCCATTAAGCTTTTCTTCCTGTTAAATATAACTAATGAACTTCTCCAAATGTGGAAATTCTGGGTTATATCAATTATAGATGGACTTGGATTTGATGCAAAGATAGTTAAATAAACCCTGGAAAAACTGTTGCAGCCAGGCGAACGACCCTTGCTCTTTGGTAGCGTACAATAAACAAGAAGCTTCTCCATACTGCCTCAAAATTTCGTGGTCTCACTTCAGAACTTCAGAAATATTTTAGCCACCATCCACTCTTTGTGTGTCATTGCTATCTTAAATATTTCTATGAAATCATGCTTTTATCATTTAATGATTTTTTTACACCAAAATCATCAGAGAATATTTCTCTCCCTAGCATCTCTGAAGAGCTAAAAAAAAAAAACCAAAACCAAAAACCAACCAAACCCAAAACGCCTGAAGGATTTTAGAACTGAACTTGATTTATTATCAGTAAGATAGATGTCCTTTCAAAAAAAAAAAAAAAAAAAAAAGAAATCTCCTCTCTGAGAATTCATAGCGAGTGATCACAGTGTTTCCTAGTTGTCTCCCCATCTATAATAATTATTCTTTATCCCAATAGCCAGCAACAAAGCACTGGAAAGGCATGCTTGGTTTGTTGGGATTCTTTTAACTATTATTCTCAATGGCATTTTTCCTCCCAATAGTCATCGTTTGCCAGTGATTTGAAAGACAATGGTGAAGAATTGACCGCTGACGAGTTGACTGGTGTCATTGCAGTAAGCTGTTGAATATTTTGAGAGTCACAGCAAAAACAGCACTGAGAAAAGAGTTTGATTAGGCTGGGTAGTTGTGTTGGATTTTTCATTTAATTTGTTTTGGTTTGCTTTTTAATCTCAAACAGACCATTTGCAGCATTCTTTGGCAAAACATACTGTTTTAGAAACACAATGCTGAGAATAATGTTTTCAATGAAATGTGAGCTCAACTGACTACCACGTTTCAGATATAATTACAAACTGATATCTCAGCTGCACATCTTCTGAAAGCTGACAAATCTTTTTAATTTCATGAAACCCAGGTCATCTTATGAAAATATATGCTGAATGCAGAATTCTACATGGATTTGACATGAAGCCAGGCAAAACAAAGGCTTTGACAAGCTTTCTTATTTTCAGTTCCAAAACTCAAACAAAACAGAGGGAAAGGATCACAGACCCATGCAGTTTAAAACCCTGCAAAATATTCACATGTACTCCTGAAACCAGAAATTTCTGAGCTGTCTAAAACCAACCCCCTGGAGATAATTGATTCAATGTAATGAAACCAAATAGTGAGATAAAACTATCAACCCTAAGAACATCTCTACTATACACTTAAGGCAGCATGTTCTAACTTTAATGTGTTTTATCAGGTACCGTACAGTGTCTTCTTTACCACAAGCAGAGAACAGCACAATTCCTACTGAAGAAACTCATTGGTAGGGTTAGTCAGAACCTGCAGGATTCAGATTTCTTGATTTTGGTATCCCAATTACAGAAAAATTTACTGTTGACTCACAAAGCCTCAACCTGTCACTGGGAACTCAAGGAAGATGCTACCACACAGATCACAGTATGGTTGAGCTTGAAAGGGACCACTAGAGGTTGTTTTGTCCAATTCCCCAAATGAAACATATTTGGGGTTTTCTAATACTTTCAGGAATATAGAAGAATGTTTCTGTTGAATTGCATACACAGACTGGATAATCTTCAAATATCCACATTTGAGATTATTAACTTTCACAGCTTCCTACTTTTACCGTGTAACCCACAATGTCTCTCACAGACGATTATAATTTTTATACATGTCGCATGGCATTCTGTCCTGCCAGTCTGAAGGAGGGTTGCCTGGTCCTATTGTAGGATCACACACTGAAATCTGGTCTAGATCCAGGTTTTTGCTGCAGATAATTGACTCCTTTTCTTTCTCTTTTGGGGAGCAGTCACAGGAGGACATCACAGGAGAGGAGACAGGAAGAGGAAAGCTAATAACATGTTTAAATGGCATTTTAGTGTGCTTTTCTCATTTTTTTTTTAGTGATGGTTCATGTATATTTACAGTAATCAGAGGCGGCCAGCCTCTGTATATTGCATTTTGTGTTTTCCAGATACGTGAGACAGGCAGAGAGTTTCATTGATTGAGTCTCTGTATTTTAAGTGTTACTATATTTACTAGATAACAAATTAGAGATTTGTTAGACAGCAGGATAAGTAGCTGTCTGTGAATCATGTATTTATTATGCATGACTTTCAGAGTCATTAGAAGTTGAAAAGAAAGACTCACTAGGATGTGAAGGGGAATTCAGCTTGGAGCTGCTTGGGGACCACGGTGATGTGTCTAAGCAACAGTCACTGTTAATAACAGTCCCCAGGTTACAATCCTGGGGCTTGTGTATGAAATTTTCAGAGATATTTGCAAACACTAGTATTATTATACAAATGGATAGAGTAGGGCACAGAGAGTCTTAACATCAATATCTTCAACATCAGTGCTATTGGAAACAGCAGAAAACAGAGTAAATCTGATTTCCATTCCTTTTACTCACCTGCTAGATAGTGCATTATATTCACTCTGTGAAACTTCTTGAATGTAATGTAATGGTATCTAGACGCAGAACTGTAGACCACTTCATTTCCTTCCCTTTCCATTTTGATACAACAGGGAGTCTTATTTCCTGTCTTGAATAATTTTGGAGTCCTGCTCACATTGGTGGTGCTCAGCTCCAAAGATGGCAACTCGGTATAGGCATGCAATGATGCTGACATAAAAGTTAGGGAGAAGTAGGAAAGGATATTGTGAGTCCAAGAGAATGTAGTTTTAGCTAAAAGGTAATTACTGCCACTGGAACAGTACCAGAATGCTGAAGAAAAATCCAAGAAAGAGCACAGGTTAATCTCCTTTCTTAAAGCAGAAACAGCTCAAGCAAAACAAAAGCTCAGGGAGAATAGGAAAATACAGTAGTCATGCTTCATATCTAGCTTATTTTTCCTGTTTTATATGGACAGATCTCAACACTGGCCTTGTCCGTTTCATCACTTAAGTTATTGTACTTAGGAGTCAGATCTAATACTAGGACTTCACAGTGTCAGTATTTTATGAGGAATAATAAATATAAGCAAAATGAGAAAACTCTGATGGTTCCCTTCATTGTTCTCTGACCCCCACTGATCCTGAAGCTAAGATCAATTGTAGTAGATCTCAGTAATTCACTATGACCATGGATATATTTCAGGCTAGAATTTTTTCTGTTCAAATTCCATCAAAGTAGCCCATGAGAGCCAAAATACAGTAGTTGTATCTGCTGTAACGAGTTATTTGACCTTCGGCAATAAAGTTCCAGCATGTCTGATAACGCTGTTATGGAAGTCAGGTAGGGAGAATACTCCATGTACAATCTGACTGGCAGAGTCCATCCACCTTCTTTACCAGGAGTGTACAAAGCATGGTAGAGCTTAAAATGGATTAAAATGAAACCTAGTTTGAATGTCAACCAATAATTGCTTAAAGTTAAGAAGGTGAATGGACAGAATCATTTAGGTTGGAAAAGACCTTTAAGATCATCTAGTCCAATCGTAGAGTCAGCTGAGACATGGGTCTCCAGTGGTTGATAGAAAAATGGTCTTGTAAGGACAGGTTTTGAACCAAAATGCCTAGATGCACACAATAAAGAGATGATTACAGTCTTTAAACACTTTTTATTATCTAAGATGACACTTCAGCAGGTGAGAAGTCTATGACCATTACAAAAACCACACAAATTAATGAATTTGAATTGGTGAACTTACCTAAATTTTTCCAAAGGTTTAAGTAACACCACATTGGACAATGCAACACACAAAAGTGAGTTTAAATCTAGCTAATTAATGAATTTGAAATATTTTCTTTTAATATGGTGATAGGCTTCAGTGGGATGTTTCAGACAGGTAAGGATTCTCCAGTGGTCAGTCACTGATAAAAATTAAAATTGTACAAATAATGCTAGTTGCACTATCAAGAGACATGAAGTGGAGGACAGGCAGCATTCTCAAAGCATTCTGAGTTGTGTAATATAGAGAGCTCATATAAACAAAGTGTTACTGTTATAGTTTTCTCTTCATTTTTGTAGAGCCAAATGAAGCCATTAGGCCATGGGCTGTCAATATTCCATCTCAAATGACCTCGTGTGTTCTGCAATGCGTTGAATTTGAGGTGCAATTGTAAGGGGCTGGGGGTCACAGTGGATAGATTGGTTCTGTTGAGAAGAGTGCTGTGTGTTCAGCTTTCGGACAAGATTTTGAATATGCTAAAAGCAGGCATGACTCTAAAAAATACACCGGGAGAGAAACGGGTTCTGGGGGATAGTATCCAAGGCAGAGGTGTGTGAAGAAAGTCAGACTAGGTGGTTTTAACTGGTCTAGTTCAAAGAAAATGTAACTAAGAGATCATCAAACAGCAAGAACAGAGAAGTATTTCTTGCAGTTTTCCTTTTCATCTCTGTACTAAGCCAAAATTTCTTTAAGAGGAGTTTAAATTGAGACACGTGAAGTTAGGTTTTGGTTTTTTTTCAGCCATTTTTTTTTCTTTTTTATACAATTACTGTAATTAAGACTGCTGTCCTGTACCTGACTTCACTCCAGTGTCCTCAGTTGTAAGCTTGGAGAGGGCGCTGAAGAGTGTGCTGACATGAGAAGTTATGCGTTATGTTTTATCCATAAAAGTTTAAAAGAATATATATATATATAAAATCTTAATTGCATGCTGAAATTAGAATGTTTGTACCAGGTTAGAAGGAAGGTCTGCCTATCCCACCATCCTGGCTCTGAAAGTGGCCTGGAGCAGATGCCTGGGGAAGGGTGTAGGAACAGAGCAAGCTGATACTCTTTCTAGGACACTTTGCCAGGCTCCAGCTCTTCATGGGAGATTTTATTTCCCTCTGTATGATTTTGTCAGATCTGGAAGCTAAAATTGCCGATTCAAGTGTAAAATGGGGATTTTAAGGTTAAAGGCAAATCTAGCTGTGGAATCTCTACAGAAGCCTCTGCAATATCGCTGCTCCAGTAAAAGCAACCAAGATGAACTCACAATTTCTATTGAAATCAATTTGATTTATGCATGAGTGTCTGAGGGCAAAATATGCCCCTGCAAAATTTCTCATCAATATATAAAAGCAGGTGCTTTCCCAGAAAAACAACTTCATTTATATCTCTGGGATCCTAGTATAGTCATTTTTGGTTTAATCTTTTCCGGAACACTGTTATATTAAAAATCTTTTCAGCAGCATCTATGGGATTAATAATATCTGTCATGTACAAAGACCTCTACTTCCATTACAGGTGATAAAATATATAGTATTTTCTTGCATGTATATATTGCATTTAATTCAAAGTACCTAAGACACTTTTTAAATAAATCTTAAATGAAAGAATTGCTTCACCCATCAATGAAATGAGCTCTTAGGGGTGAAACACAACAGCTGTTTAACATCACAAAGCAATATCATTGAATAATTTAGATCACAAATTTGAGAAGAAAGGAATATTTATTCAGGGGAAACTCCAGATGGAATTTAGGAAAGCAGATTGTCATTCCAAGCCAGTGTTACAATTTAAAAAAAAAAACAACAAAAAAACAAAAACCAACAACAACAAAAAAAAAACAACCCACAGAAAAAAAACAGTAACTCCTGCAATGGTTTTACTCTGTCATAATGTTATGTAAAATGCTGGACAGCAACAAGATTTTGTCCATGACAAGATATATCACTGTAAGTCTATCATTATAAGACTAGGCACCCCTGTCCCTTTTTAACACGATTCAGAAGAATGCCACAATTTCTGTCAGAAGATATAAGGATATAAAGATCGACACATTGGATCAGATCATTAATCTGTTTAACCCAATATTTTTTAATTTTTCTGCAGCAGTGGCTAGTATCAGCTGTTTTCATAGCCAATACTAGACATTAAATGTTCAAAAATGTATAATCTAGAATCATGGAATAAACTATTGAGCAAATTTAATCTTAATTCCCAACAGTTATTTAATGTATAACCCTTTTCTAGGTTAAATCTCTCTAATGTAACTGTGAATATTATCATAAAGAGTATAATATCACTGGAATATGAATGTTTGTAGCCATTGAGCATATTCCCTATAATCTTTATTTATATTAGTGATGACCCTGTAGATGTGTGCAACATGGGCTGATGAGAAGTTCAGTAAGCAATTTCCTTGCATGCAGAATTTGATCCTAGTAGGGCATATTTCAGCTTGATAAGCCTAAAATGAACTTTCACTGTGTCTGAAATTCGAATGGAAACATGCTCTGGAAAATCTGATGGTATATTAGGTCATCAATTAGTGAGACCAGTGCTGTAGCGCTAAGAGCTTCAGCTAGTCGTACCCAACCTTGCTGCTCTGACAGGAAAGTGCATCTTTTTAATTCCAGAACTTCCAGTAACCAAGTAACATCATCAGAAAGTTATTTAAATAGAAATCTTAAAAGCCTTGAGGCATAGAAAGTTATTGTACATTATGGATTCTTACAAGAGATGAGAGTAGCAATGGAGCTTTAAATCAGACAGAGAAAAAGACAATTTTAGAAAAATGACATGTAAAGTTTCTGAAGTAGGGATCCAAAATAATGCCCAGAAATTTTTAAAGAACTTTAAGTATATGTGGGTAAGGGAAAGGAAGAGGAGAGGAAAAGAAGTTTGTATTTCTGGAAGGATGAAAGGAAAATCAATATGTAAGCTGAATATTTGGAAAAATGCAGTCAAAGATGTATTACAGAAATTCTTGTCGTATTTTGAAATCCTGACTTTTGAAACTGGTCTATACGTGAAAGAACTTGAGATTTTTGTGTGTTATGCAGTGTTTCACCTCATTAGAAAGAATCGGTTTGGGATTCTCCAAATTCCTTGGGCTCCTCCTGTCATTAAACTTGCTGGCAGCTGTGTTGGGCTCTTGTGCTCTCCCACTTCAACCTGTTATACTTGCGGTCAGGAACTTCTGAGGGACTTTGTAAGATCAGGGTCATACTCACTGCAAGATTGAAGGTGATTTTAAAAGATGTTTTCAGGAGAAAACTCCTTCAGTAAGCAATAAAATAAATTTAGATTTTGTGGACAACTAACATGCAATGTTAGGTGCTAATATCATTACTTATCTTCTGCTACATTAGCAGAGATGGCAACTTGTAACACAGATTGCTTCCACATTATACAGCAGTACCTGAAAGGTACTTCATGCCCCAAAGCGCTTACAGTCCACGGTAAGCAGCTACCAGTGAACACAACAGCTGGGGAAGCAGAAGGTAGTAGTGAAATTATAATCAGTGAGATAAGCTGATGAGTCATAGCTCATCAACTCATAATCCAAAATATAAGATGCTATCTAACACTGTCAGTATCAGACAATTCATCATGTATGCTCTGCATTGTGCTTAAAGTCTTGCAAATATGGACAATTGTGGGCTGTGGGAATTTTCATCTACTCCTATTGTTGAGTGAAATTTTAGTCATCAAAGGAAAAGCAAAAGAGAAGATCTTAAATGCTCTCCCAAGACACAGGAGCAGTAGGGTGAACCTGTGCTGGGTGGAGCCCAGACCATTTTACGTTTAAAGGACTATAACTATCACTTAGTTTTGTCATCAGAACAGAGAGTGGCACACTGGTACTAAGTAATTGCAAGGGTGATCTGATGTATTCTTCACTCTTTTGAAATTTCTGAGAGTTACCCCCAAACAGATCACATCACTTTCTTCTGGACTACTGCTAACAAGCTATAAAATGTGAAAAATATCCATATCCCAGTAGAAATGTTGTGGCTTCCTGGATATCACTAAATAAGAAAAAATCAAAACAAACTCTTTTTATAAGAACATAATATAGCTGCCAAGGAGGCGTCTCCAGCACCACAAGCCCTGAAACGGCCAAATACATGTAGATTTAAGTATGGAAATGACCCAGTAGTTCATGTAGACAAAGCCATGAGATGTCACAGGGAATGATCCAACTGCCCCAACACTTTGCAGGGTCTCAGTCTTGCAGGTGAAAGGAGAGCTCTGGTTGAGACACTGAGCTACCAGTTAAAAGGGCTGTTGGAGGATGTGAGCAGAGCAGACTGTGCAGTGGGGGGAAAAAAAAAAAAAAAAGAATAACAGTTTGTTTGCAAAGACCTTAGAGAGACAGGATGCAAATCCTATACTGCTTGGAAGGAAGGACAGTTAGAGGCTATGTCTAAATAAGAGGAGGATTGAAACTGTCAGGTTGAAGGATGGAAGTCTGTGGCTTTTAATAATGGAAAGGTGGCTTTTTCTCTGCCTGCAGATGTCAGATGTACACTTACAGATATACCTATAACAAGTGAGGAGGAGTAAATTCCCTCAGGGGAGGTATCTGGGCCAGCAGACACTGATCCACGTGTTGGCTTTCAGAGGAAAGGGTTGGATGGTCATGGCTACAGACTTCTGCAGAAGACAGAAACATTCATCTGCCAACCAGACTTCTTGTCTCAGTATCACTTGTTGAGACTTGAATCTGGGATGTTGCACAGACTGCTGAAATCCATCTAGACTTTAGATGATTACCCGTTGCTGCTCATCCACTTGGGCTGATACTGCCAAGTATCAAGTGACCTTGAACATATAAAGAGTAACTACAAGTCTCTGGGTGGGAGTACAGGAGCCCAGGGGTGTTGTCTTTAGTCACGTCAGTCAAGAGGCAAGACTTTGGTAGGAGTCGATGTTATATTTCAGGACAAGACCTGGTTGCACAGCTGGTGTTTCAGGCAGGACCTTAGCTCTAAGTAACATGGGATCCTCCCTGACGAGAAAGGACTTCTGAGGAGAGATGGGATCCATCTGACAAAGTCAGGCAAAAGTGTCTTTGCAAGCCAGCTTACTGACCCAGTGAGGCGGGTTTCAAGAGAAATGTATCAGGTGATGATGACCACAGGCTAATGAGAAGTAAAGGTATAAGGAAGCTCAAAGGACCAGCATGATGGCAGGGGTCATGGGTCTCACATTTTCCTTGAAATAGACAGATGATGGATCTGTCTCAAATGTCTGTCCATGAACACATGCAGCATGGCTAATAACAGGAGTTAATAGTCTGCAGGCTGTAGAGCTATGATATCACAAATATGGAGGACAGGTCTTATGGCTTGCGAACTGAAATGGATGGCTAACACCTTCCTAAAAGGACAGGCAGAAAGGCAAGAAAAAGGTGTTACACCCCCCTCAATGTGAAATTCAGCTTGAATGTGTGGAGTTTTGCCTTAGAATTTATGACAAGATGATTAGGAGCTTATGAGTAAGGATCAGAGGAGAGACCAGCAAGGGTGATATCATAGAGGATACCTGCTCCAGATCACCTAAACAAGAAGAGGGAGTAGATAAAGCTTTCTTTAGACGGATGGAAGAAGCATCCTAGTTAACCATCTTGACATTGCATAGAAGGGTAACCTGAGGCCATTTGCAATGTAAGAAATTTTCAGAGAGCTTTAAGAACAATTTTTTGGCATGGGACATCAGTGTTTGGACTAGGGGGGACACTCTACTGGGTGTGCTTTTCACCAAAAGGGAAGAATTTATGCAGGGTATGAAAGGTGGCATCAGCTTTTGCTAAAACAGTCATATTCAGATAAGTGAACAAGACAAATGGCAAAATTACAGCTCTGGACTTCAGGAGAACAGATTTGAGCTTGTTTGGGGAACTAGTTGACAGGATCCCATGGGAGACTGTCTTGAATTTCAGAAGGTACCAGGACAACAGCACACACTGGGGGCTGACTGGATAGAAAGGAATTTTGCAGAAAAGGACCTGGGGGTCCCGGTGGACAACACATTGAGTGTGAGTCAATGGTGTGTTCTTGTAGTGAAGGAAATAAACATTGTATTGAGCTGCATTAACAATAATGTTGTCAGCAAGTTGAGGAAGGTTCCCTCTATTCAATTGTCACAGGACCCCCTTTGGAGTTGTGTGTCCATTTTGGGGCTCTGCAGTACATGACAGACACGAATATGCTGAAGTGATTCCAGTGGTGGCATCATAGTTATTTAGAGGGCTAGAAGACATAAGATACAAGAAGATATTGAGAGAACTGAGTTTGTTCAGCCTTAAAAAGAGAAGGTAAAAGGGACATCCTATAGATATATAGAAGTACTTAATAGGAAGGTGTGTAGGAGACAGAGAGAGACTCTTCTTGGAGATGTACAGCAATAGGATCAGAGCCTATGGAAGCAAGTTGCAACATGGGTAATTATGATTAGATATAAGGAAAAAGTTTTGCACCATGAGGACTGTGAAATATTGGAAAAGGTCCCAGAGCTCTTATGGAATCTCCAGCCTTTGAGATATTCAAAGCTCAGCAAGATCTGAGCAACCTGACCTAACTTCAAAGACTTCTATAATTGCATGAACTTGAACTGAAACTACCTAAAAATATGGAAACTGATAGAAATACATGAAATGTTCAGTCTGCAAACACTGACTGCGAGCAATCAGTGGCTACAGTAAAAGCAATTCTAAAGGTTTTGTTTTTCCAAATTGGTGTTTTCTGGCATCCTTCTGACTCAACTATTAACTACGGAAATGTGCTTCAAAAGTGAAAAGGATGCATTGTACCCTGTGTAAACAAGAAATATTTTCAAAGAATTTAAAAAGGAGTGTGAGCTTACTTAAATAAACCTGTTAAAGATGAAGATGAATAGCTTGTCTTGCAGTTTTTTGATTAATCTCTGATAAGAGATTCGATTATGGATGGAACAAAACCACTCAGAAACTGCTACAAGAGACAGAGTTAATTTTCCAAGAAAAAAGAAGTGACTCAATTCAGAAGGAAGCATATGGAGGTTACTGACAATAATAGCATAAACGTGGATGAAAATCTGTAGAGCTGGAAAACCTTGGAAAATTTAGAGACAAACAAGAACAGCACATGGAGCAAGTGCTGAGGACCAGCACAAGCAAGACAATGTCAGGTGTATTGGGAAAATGGAATAAACCACAACAGGTTTTGCCATTTCCAGAAATTTCAAGCACAATCTTTGTATTTGGCTGTGGATAGCACAATGTTAAGGCAGTGCCCTGTAACAAGGCAGACGGAGCTGTGACAAAACTACCAGAAATTAAATGGGACACTTAAACTTTTAAGATGGATGTTAATACAGAAACCATTCTGTTGACAGAAGCATTCTCCAAACTTTAATAGAAGAGCTACAGATATTAGAAGGGTAAATAAGTTAAATGTGAGTGAAAGCTTATATTCCTTAAAGACATACGTGTCTCAGCTGTGTGTGTAAATAAAAAACAGAAAAGCTGCAGTCTGTAATAGTACTAGCATAGAGGAAAATCATTTTGGGTTGAAAGCGCATCTTACTGATTTCTCAGTAGAACTACCTTTGTTGAAGATGAGAATGAGAAGAGTTTTAAAACATGAATTCCTGGGAATAGGTGGGCTGTTAGCATGATAAATGTAGCTAAAAGAGCCTAATCTTTGTGCTGCGTGGAGACTTGTCCTTATATAAAATATGAGAGTTAAAAGAGGAGATACATAGGTTTGTTCTCACCAAGAATGGCAGGGCAGAGTTGAAAAGGAAAAGTGCACCTGTTATTATAGAGGGAGGAAAACCTGTGTCGCTCTATAAGATTTAAATGGATATTTAAAGTATTATTCCTATGTTTGACATGTTATGTTTAGTAGGACTCTTGGCAGGTGCTCTCAGATAAAAAGACTTCATATCTGTGTAAATTCAACACTCTTTATGGGACACATACTTTCCCCCAAAATGCCATCTGGGCTTTCTCAGGTACTCAAGGCTTTTTTTTTTTTTTTTTTTTTTTTTTTTTTTTTTTTAAATTTTTTTTTTTTTATGAAACATGATCTTCTGAAAGACTGTACTTTATCACCAAGGGCTCCAAGGTGCTTTGGCATGAATCAGACACATGAATAGAAAGGATAAGCAACATAACTTTGTGCATTTGTGGCCATCACTTCTATGTCAGCCATATAGACAAAAATAGAACACACTTGTTCCTTGATGTAGTGAACATTATAATAGACATTCACAGCTAATCTGAAAGCTTTTGGTCAACAGACCAGTAGGTTTGTCTATTCATTCCACTGGAGACCATCTTAGATTTTTACAAAACCCCAAAATTAAAGATACGCAAGCCACAAGGTGCTGACATGATACCAAACTGAGCTGCCCATGAACACCTGCAAAGATGATAATCTTAAGATGCAGTTGTTAGCATATTTTTTTCACTACAGAAAAGTCACAAACCCTATGTGTCAATACCAGCAAATAACAAATAGCCTTGTTTCATGGGAGTAAAGATGCTCTCAAGGCTTGCTGAATAGACTGGAAACACAGACGGTGCTATGGTAACAACCCTGACAGAGCAGGACAGAGTGGAAATTGGGACAAAAAGTGGCCTAAATTTGCTCATTTGTAGTGGAAGAAAAAAAAGTAGTCTGTATTAACTGTCCAAATACAATTGAACCCAGAAGATCCTACAGCAAAGCACAAGACTGAAGTCTAGAATCATAGAATCATAGAATGGTTTGGGCGGGAAGGGACCTCTAAGGCCACCTAGTTCCATCCCCCCTGCCATGGGCAGGGACACCCTCCACTAGACCATGTTGCCCAAAGCCCCATCTAACCTGGCCTTGAACACTGCCAGGGATGGCACATCCACAACTTCTCTGGGCAACCTGTTCCAGGGCCTCACCACACTAACAGTAAAGAATTTCTTTCTAACATCTAATCTAAATCGACTCTCCTTCAGCTTAAACCCATTACCTCTTGTCCTGTCACTACACTCCCTGATAAACAGTCCCTCCGCATCTTTCCTGTAGGCCCCTGCAGGAGCTGGAAAGCTACTATTAGATCTCCCGGGAGCCTTCTCTTCTCGAGGCTGAACAGCCCCAACTCTCTCAGCCTATCCTCATAGCAGAGGTGCTCCAGCCCTCTGATCATCTTCGTGGCCTTCTCTGGACTCTCGCCAACCTTTCGATGTCTCTCTTGTGCTGGGGACCTCAGAGCTGGATGCAGCACTGCAGGTGGGGTCTCACCAGGGCAGAGTAGAGGGGCAGAATCCCCTCCCTTGAGATGCTGGTCACACTGCTGGTGATGCAGCCCAGGACACGGTTGACTTTCCGGGTTGCAAGTGCACACTGCTCACTCATGCTGAGCTTTTCATCAATCAGTACTCCCAAGTCCTTCTATTCAGGGCTGCTTTCAATCCATTCCTCGCCCAGCCTATAGTTGTGCTTGAGATTGCCCCAACCCATGTGCTGGACCTTGCACTTGGTGTTGCTGAACTTCATGCGGTTTGTGTCGACCCACTTCTCAAGTCTGTCAAGGTCCCTCTGGATGGCATTCCTTCCCTCCAGCGTGTTGACCACACCACACAGCTTGGTGTCATTGGCAAACTTGCTGAGAATTCACTCGATCCCATTGTCCATGTTGCTGACAAAGATGTTATACAGTGCCAGTCCCAGTACCGACCCCTGAGGAATGCCACTCATCACTGTTCTCCACTTGGACATGAAGCCGTTGACCACAACTCTTTGAGTGCAACCATCCAGCCAATTCCTTATCCACCGAGTGATCCATCCATTGAATCTATGTCTCTCCAATTTAGAGACAAGGATGTCGTATGAGACAGTGTCAAATGCCTTGCACAAGTCCAGGTAGATGACATCTGTTGCTCTTCCCTTGTTCACCAACGCTGTAACCCCATAACAGAAGGCCACCAAATTTGTGAGGCATGATTTGCCCATAGTGAAGCCATGTTGGCTGTCACCAGTCACCTCTTTATTTTCCATGTGCCTGAGCATAGTCTCCAGGAGGATCTGCTCCATGATCTTGCCAGGCACAGAGGTGAGACTGACTGGCCTGTTGCTCCTTGGGTCTTCCTTTTTACCCTCTTAAAAATGGGGGCTATGTTTCCCCTTTTCCAGTCAGTGGGAGCTTCCTGAGACTGCCAGGACTTCTCAAATATGATGGAGAGTGGCCTGGCCACTTCATCCACAGCTCCCTCCAGACCCGTGGATGTATCTTATCAGGTCTAGTTCTACTAGCTGTGATGTACTTCAAAAAGTAACACCTACCAGTAAGACAGAAGCTAGAGGGCACTACCTGGTGCAGTGTGAGCTGTAGATAATGCTGTGTTGGAGCAGTTGTGTCACTGCGTGGCTTCTTCCTCTCAGCATGTCAGTACTGCAGTGGGTTGGAAGCTGCTGGAGATCTGCACTAGTGCCCATTCACTGTGCATCAAGATAAAAATAGATTTAAGATTTAGAAACTCTGTTTTGACCTGACTTAGTTTCTTTGGTGAGGAGATGAAGGAGAGAGACTGGAGAAAACCATATTTTATTGCTTTCTGACTAAAAGGCCAAAAGAATGAGTCCAGCTGAGTCACTCAGAGCTTGTCTCAGAGTAGTTCCTGAATACAGCTCCCAGTTCCTCTTCACCATGTTGTCGGCTTTCTACTGGAGGGGAGCAGCTGTATGGGTATGTTGTGACCAGGAACAAAGTGCCATGTCCTGGCAGCCTCATTGTCTGTGAGAAAGCATGGTGGCCTCTCACACCCTCTTCACAGACAGACTTCATACTCTGGGGCAGACAGTCCAGGGAAACTCATGACTTGACATCTCCCGCTTCTCATGTGATATGTGAAGACAGGTATTAGTGCAGTAACTATCCAGACAGATGATGCTGGGCTCCTAACATGAGCAGGGAAGAGAAATGGATCAGGGAACAGGGTAGCAAAATCTGCTTGTGGTGCTCACCTCTTGTACCCTTTGTTCATTCTGCCTTTAATTACATCTTGAGGCAGGAGTTGAGTCTTTGTGTACAGCATCTCATCCATTGGGGCGGTGCTGAGACACAGCTATTAACAAGAGCAATTCCTGCACAGCAGATCTTCCAACATTGCATGAAGATAGGAGCAGTGAGATACAGTACAACTCACGGTCAACCATAGCTTGCATTGCACACAATAAGAACATTTTTTCTTCCTAGGTCATGGAGATTGTCTTCTCCTGTTTCCCTGATTTGTTTTCCAGCCTAATATCCTGGCTTTCGGTCAGCTTGGTCATGCATGGTCTGTCACTGTTTTAATTAGCTCCATTCACTACCATAACTTATATTTTGTACACAATGGAAAACTAAGCTTATTCACCCACCACATTTATCTTAGGAGAAAACTAGCCATCTAGCTTTTTAAGGATTGTGTGACTAGTAAAAAATGCTCTTTGAACCAGTAAGATATAAAAATGTCCTAGATCACAGTCCTCAAGACAGTAAATCAGACCCAGAAACCACAAGGAATCTGATATATCCCCTTGATTCAAAACAGTAATTTGAGAATTGATGCCTTCATATCACCCCTGGAGCAACCATTTTCCTGGGATTTTCCTGAAAAGATTAGAAAGATAGTAGGGAAAATACAAACTACATTTTTCAATGTCACCGTATGTAATCCATCAAGTGCTCATGTTAGGAATTTGCTCATCCATTACATGTCCTCCCCACCCATGTAGGAAAAGGCAGGATCACATACAAAATGTATAAATAAAGCTATCAGAAACCTAGATGTGTCCCACCATGACTGAATCAGTTCCTGTCCCCATTTTCACATGCACAACAAGAGGTCTGTGCTTAGGGAGGGTAATTGGGTCAGTTCCCCCAAAACAGAATACAGCATAAACAAGCAGATGATTAACTCTTACATGACCAGAAAGATTATTACTGCTGCTGGATCCTTTGTATATGATTCATCCTCGTCCTTCTCCCACCTCTGCTCAGCCCCAACTTCTTCTATATGAGCCCTTCATTTTGTGCAACGTCTGAAATTAGACTCAGTTTTAGTAAGGCCATGTCTTACTAAATTAAGCACCTGCTGTGCTTTTGCAAAATGCTTTATCAGTTAAAATGCACTTCAATATATGAGATGTTCAGATATTATCCAAAATCTCCAGAGTTCACAGAGCATGATAACTATCATGCAGTACAAAAAGGATCTGACAATTCACATCTGACATTCAGGCTGGGATATCTTAAAGACTGTCCATTTTTCACAAAACAATAGAGCATCCACCCATCCTCTCAATTTTGGATCCTTGTAAGTGTGTCAAGTTGGACACTCAAAATAGCCTTTTTTTTCAATGCCTTGGCCGGTGTTTTACATTCTGCATCCAGTTTACTGCAGCTGCAGTAAAAGAGGTCTAATACTTTGGCTTGTCTGAATAGGGCTTGGTTATATAAAACCATGGATATTGTGCTAGCAAAAGGTTTCCTGATTGCATGAAGAATAGAGTGGCCAAAGAACAGAATGTTTAAATAATAGGTACCAAGAAATGGCTCAAGTGCAATGATGAGTATACTAGAGCTTTTATGTGTGAGGAGGGATCAATGTTGAGCTTGTTCTGTTTTAAGAGATGTGATATCATGGCTAAAGTATTTAGATCAGAATGAAAAATGTTTTGAAAAAGCTTTGTAAAAGATTTGTGTTGCTGGACCAGATAGAAAGGAGAAGAGATATCTTTAGATTGTGCTAATTCCACTTTTAAAAGCTGGAGAAATGTTGTTATTGATCTTAGTGGAATGGAATATGACTGTGTGAAAGAGAATAGCTGTGAACTGCTTTTAAGGAGTTACTGTTTTACAGGAGCAATGAACAAACAAGACACCCGTTAGAAGGATTTTAAGTCTTTTTTTATTGTCTGGGAATAGCCAAGAATCTTAGTGCTTAAGAAGGAGCTCTTCACTGACTGAGCTTTCCTCCTTCCTGTTTGACTGCTTGACTCCGCACCAGAGCCAGAACAAGACCCAGGCAATATTAAGTCACATTTGAAATCCCCGATTCAAAGTTTTTAGTGGGATGAGATAGCAGTGCACAAGTCTTTTTCTGGCTGTGCGCAGCAAACAGATTTCACCCTTCTTGCAGAGGAAGGACTTTGATCTGTTTCTGACACATAAAAATAGTCACAAGTTTACCAAACTTAGAAAACTTCTGAGACAAATTCAATGTAATCAAAATGAGAAATCAGAAACATAATATTTCCCAATTAAAACTGAAATTCTTGGGCTACTTCTGTGAATCAGAAATATTCTGACAACTTGGGAAGCAGCTGGTGAATGTGGGTTTGGGGTTTTGGGAGTAAATGGGGTTGGTCAAGGGCAGATATCCATGGCAGGAGCCATGGTTTCACTTTGCAAAAGGTTTTGGCTCCATATGACCTTAAAATATTGCCCATGCACACACTGAAGCATGTCATGCCCTCAGCTGTACCAGAACCACTCTAAGGCTGCTCTAAGTGGGAACACAACCACGCTTCTTATTTAGTGGAGGGGAGAAGACAAAAAACAAACAAAACAAAACAAAAAAACAAACCAAACCAAACAAAAAAAACCCTCCAACCAAACAGCAGAAATGCTTCTCATTGCTTGGTTTTCTAAAAGCTGAATCAATCATCCATCCCAATTACCATCACAGCTGGTGGTGTATGGGAGAGAAGTGCTTCACCTTGCTATAGAAATGAAGGTATAGCAGAGCTGGGATGGAGCAAGACTATATGTTTGCCCTGAGGCATTTTGTATGATGAAACCATGACTTAGTGTTGAAGGTAGATGAAATATTGTCATCAGGACCACAAATAGGTTATGATATTTCTATATCCTCACACCCAAACAGCCTCCTCCTCTTCATCACTGCTTATCAACCCCCCACCCCACTGCTTCTGCTGATACAGCTGCATCAGAGGAGCACTATAAACCACATCCCTCACATGACCCAGGTTAAAAGAAAGCCTCCTTTTCCCAGAATAGTTTACTGAATAATTTTCCAGCCAAGTTATGTCATTATAAGAATGGCCATATGGGCTCAAACCACCTGTCCCTTTAGCCCTGGCAAAAGACAGTAGTCAACAGCTCAGGAAACTCCTGCTCAAGCAAAAATAGTGTTCATTCCCCCTAACAGCCCTTTAAGCACAGCTGTGGGAATGGTAAAACACAGTTTATAGGTGGAAACAGGACCGTGGAGAAAGAGGGGGTCAAAAACATCAATCTCTGTATCATAGTTTTAGCTATTTTGTAATTTTGGACACACCTAACTCAAAGAAAACACTCGTGTAAACTGTCTATTATTGCTAGCATTTATTCCAGATTATTTTCTTATTTGTAAAAATACTTTGTTTATAAATATCAGGGATTATCAAAATTAAAGGCATCCACATGACTTTCTCTTCAGCTAGACTAGACCCTAGACATTATATCATACTTATTCTGCAGAAACTCTAGCAAAAATTCCTTCAATTTTTTATGCAAATGTGCTTTGCTCCTTGAAAAAAGTGTTAAAGACCTTTGTAGTTGGAATTATATTATTCTTTGAGACATTACAGTCTCTTTGTAAATCTGTAACATTTTTCATCAACTTTGACTTTGAACGTTTCATGTTTCTACATGTTAGAGCAGAAGTTGTGGAAGCACAGAGACAGGAAGAGTTAGGAATATGATGTTGAAGGTAACTTCTTCTCAAGGTCATGGGTCAAAGAAGAAGCCAGAGCAATGTGAATGTTATTAAATCTTCTGTACTGCAAGCAGTCTTCTAAATATGTATATATACGTGCACAGGCTGGCTGCAACCTGAGTGCATTATCATTCATTACCCGCCCATTGGGGACGATTGGGATCGTCTCAGAGAAAAGAAGAACAAGAATTGTAATAAGACTTCATGTCTATGATGCCAGGAGAACAGTACAAGCCTTGCTGAAAGTGCAAATAACAATTAGCTCTTCAATCTCCAGGGAGCCAGGGGGTAAAACTGATGGAAAGTCTAAGAAATGCTTCCTGAAGAGATAAAATCATTCAAAAACCTTAAGGAAATTTGCAAGAATGAGACTTTTATGTTGTTGCTTCCATTTTTAGAAACTAAGAGAAAAGGTTACATTCAGATCCCAGAATGCACATTTTATTAATTTAAGCTGGTAGTGTTGCTTTCTTAAAGGCGACGCTATTCAGTGTCAAAGTTTTGACTCCTTGGTTGTGTCTCTGTATCCTTCCATATACTTCCTTTATAAGAAAACAGGCAAGGGAAGAAAAAAGATAAATAAGAAAATACTTTTTCAGCTTTGAAAAGTACAGTCTATTCTGGATTTCCTGTCATTGAAAAGTCAGTGAGTCCGTGAAAAAGAAATATTTCAAATGTGATTTGTCAAAACCATGTAATACTTTCATCCAACTCTAGCAATTACCATCTACTGAGAAAGGTAACTTGTAAATGCTGTTCTAAGAATTAATACCTCGGGTGTGTTTCCATTTCTGCCATTGCGTGAAGCTGTATGTAAAAATTAACCCTGTTTTTTCTTTGCCACAATAAGAATGTGTTCCACAAACTGCAGGGAATAGTCCAGATGGAAAGGGGTCTTGCTGTCTCTCCAAAGCAAGAGTTCAAAGCATGATATCTTAAATTCATTTCCTAGTGAAGTGAATAAATTCATGGCTCTGGAAATTACTGCCTCGGAAAATTAAAAAGGAATGCACTTAAACTCAAAAAAATCATGCAAGTAAATAATGGAAATCACTGAAAAATACATTGTTAGGAGCAAGCATGAATATAGATAAGCAGACATCACTGACTGTCACTTCAAACTCATGTAAGAAATGTTATCTTTTTTCTTCTGTGATTGATACTGAACACCAGAGTAACAAGGCTCTCTTGCTTTGCTTGCCATGAATAATGCAACTCATATATTTCCTAAGTGTACAGAAATATGAATTTGTTCAATAAATAGCATAAGTGCCAGCGAGAGACAAATTAAGAGTTAAGCTTGTGAAATGTAAAGCAGCACAGGGACAGCACCTGTTACTAAACTAGCTAACATTTTCTTTCGTAGCTCTTCATCATCACGTGTTTGAAACATTGCTGTTTTCACTTGCTTTTTCCTATGCTTGGCATTTGCCTTAAGTGCTTATAGATGTAGATAGGAACAGATTGGCAGCAACAAGAGGATGGTACGGTCTGCGCTTGGTGTTTTCTTCCAGGCTAAGGCTTTTTCATCAGCAGGCGTGAATTCTGAAATTTAACTTTGTGAGCCTAACTTCAATATCATTTTGCCAGCACTTTATGTAGCGTGTTTTGTTATTAGATTTGGAAAATTAAAGCCATGATAAAGGAGAAGATGGGGAGAAGGGAAAGGGCAGGAGAATGGAGAATTATCTAGATTAATTAAGATACCTGCATCCGGGGGCGGGGGGGAGAAAGACAGAAAAAAAAAGATATTTACTTATCATATAAATGAAAAATGGCCTATAAAACCTATTTTATTTACCTGATGCTTTCCTCCATTAAAAATCACAATAGGATAGCTGAGTTAATGCAGATATCTCCTGCTGTAAATAGAAAGAAATGCTCCATTATTCTAATCTTGCTGTGCTGGCCAGTGTTGACTCTTTAAATGCTGAGTACGATTTGTCTGCTCTTTGATAGAAACCAATACCTCTTAAGTACTTAGCTGTGTGTGTCAAGATTCAGCCTAGAATTGATTTTCTTACAGCTATGTTATAAAAACCTACAGATAAGGTTTTTTTTTTTTTCTGGAAGAAATGTTGACAGGTCCTTAACTACATAGTGCTATTGAATGCCAATATAATTAGCCGGGCAAATCACACAAAGTATGCAGACTGTCATTCATTTCTGGCACTACTCATATTATCAGGCCTTACTAATTTTGTACCTGTCTCTTCTGTCTTCTCAGCTGGAGACTAATATTGTAGATATTTTGACTTACACAGCTGATAAGTCTGCTTGCCATGAGTTGGTATGAAGTCCATTCAGAAAAAAAGCCACATCCATGGTAATTGTTACTTCTGCTAATATTTCTATCAGCATTTCCAAACTCCTATTTTTGTTGGGAATTATAACCACATAGATTGTAGGTTATTGATACCCACTCGTTTTCTTTTGCTGCTTTTTCTCCTTATGGATGACTCTAGTATAACAATAAACAGTACTTCTAGAGCTAACCAAGCTCCCTTCTAGACTCTGAGAAATTAAAGCAGAAGACATTTCTGCAATCAAAGTGTTGATTGTGGGTTATTCAACTTGTAGAAAATAGATGATGGTGAAAACAACAAATGTGATATCAACTGAAACAGGGAAGTTGCTCATATTACTTCAAGGGAAATAAAGACACTAGCTACAGTGTAAGAGACTCATCATTTCCTGAATTATATTGCTTTTCTAACTCAATAATTCCACGCTCTAAGTATGATTTCAACAAAACAGAAAATAAGAAGAGTTTCCCTAAGAATATTTTTTGTTATTATAAAAGTAGTGGGCTTTTTTTCCACATCCTTCTTCCAGTTGGGAAAAAAGTTTAGGAAGCCAACACACATGATGCCAAAAAAAAAAAAAATTACCAAATATCCAGCTGATGAGCTCCAGGAGAGATTCAGGGGAGTTGATTTATCCTGCTTAATGAAATAGGAGACTGCAGCAATATTCATCCCACTTAAGCTTTCAACCTTCCCTGTCTAATTTCCTCACCAGCCAAACTTTTGACTTTCTCCTGTTTACTGTAGTTATCTACGTTTGCCTGGTAGGGTGTTAAAGGCATAGAATGCAATTTTGGTTTCTCTCTGTGTGTTCTGTAAATGCTGTATATGCGAGGCTTTGCTTACACAAGGTGCCTACATTGTGTGTGTGAGCTATATCTAATCACTTTACAAAGCCAAACAATTGCATTTTCAGTTATTTTCACAATCGTGTTCAATTAACCCCTCTGGAAATCCAGTATGGACTATAATAACAGAATGTTAACTTTCTTATAGAAAATTCAGCTTCCTTAGAGAAATCCTTTTTTGAAATATGTAATCTTTATTAAATTCCTTCACCTAACTCAAAATTGCACAGTAAGGATCTCACTCAGTAAGTATTTCATGTAAAGGGGATTATTCCATCTTTTTGTCTTAAAGACTTCTGTCTTAATTTTGTCTTAATCTCTTCCAGAGATTCGTTCTAGCCATATTAAATTTTATGGGACTCTTTTTTCATGGCAGAATGAGCTATATAGACAGACAGCTGCTCGTTGTGCAAATTTTCTTCTGTTGAAATGTTGCTCAGTAGGATACCACTTTCCGGATTCTATCTGTTCCTTTAATTTCACATTGTTCCCCCCAAAAAGCCCCACATTAGTAAGGTTCACCAAACATTTCCCATTCTTCTCCTCTCTGCATGGTTGCTCACATCCAAATTTGCATCGTCAGTCAGATACATTGTCTTGCTCTTATCCATCACAGGAGCGAGGCACAGAATTGCAGGATTAATGGATGCTGATTAACTTTGTCTTCATTGGTTTGGAAATGTCTAGTAATGGGGTTTCTTTTTTTATTTCTTTCTCTTTTTTTTTTTTTTCTCTGTATATGGTTAGCATAATTGGGTACTTTCTCTTTACCTTATCTTCTGATGAACATTTGTAGATTCTAAATTCTGAATAAAACACAGAAGATGATCATGTTATGTTCATTATGTTTTACAGTGAAATATCTTTGCAGCATCCTCAATAAATTCTTCCACACATCTGGATTTTTTTTTTTTTTTAATAAAACATTGCAAATCTTAAAAGTTTTGACTGTGTCTGGTCTATATGGATTAGGAACTCCTAATCTGGCCTCCTCTTAGCCAGTAAAACATCCCCTGATCAGCAATAGTGGTTATGAAAAAAAACCCTACTCATTTAACAAAAAGGGATGTGTATAAGGAGGGGGAAAGGTGTGTGGGCAGATTAACTCCAAGAACGATTCATCTGGGCACATCTAAGGTATTCGCATGTTGAAGATGCCTCTCTTGACAGTCCACCTAGACAATACCTATCCTCCCATGAAGATTTTAGCTGTGTCTGCAACCCTCTGAATCCAGTACAGATGTCTTGAATGCTTAAAAAAATGAATGGAGAAGGGACTGAATTAGGGTCTATTAGTGTTAGGTCTATTAGTGTTGTTATGTATTAGAGGATATTTGCCTCCTTCATGTCCTCAGGTGACTTTCCTTTTAGAAAAACAGAAAAAAAGAGAGTTAAATATCATCTTACACTATATAGAGTCCTTTGGCTGTAGATAGCGTGGCTCTAATCTGCAAAAAGGTTAGGTAGGAGCAAGACTGTATGGTCTCAGTAACATGTATATTCAATTAGTTAAGAGCTTGTGAAGATCAGAAAACTTGCTTCAGTTTAACTAAATCAATTTGAAACTGAGCTAGACCGGTAGTGCGGACCAGATGCATTTAGGCACGTTTTAACCCTCATTTGAATTGCTTTGGCGGAGGTAAGCAAAAGCCTCGACTAAGCAAAACCGATGCTAATGGTAGTTAAATCAGTGGAAGTGCATCTACATTAGGAGCTCGTGCCGCTTATGCAAGAGCATTTTAAAAACTGACTCCTGCTGCAAAAAATACCTCAATCATCCATAAAAAAAAAAAAAAAAAAAAAAAAAAAAAAAAAAAAAAAAAAAAAAGAGAAGATCTACGACACCGGCAAACCACTGCTGTTCACCCTGTTGTTCTACTATCCCTTTCCCTTTACGTTGTCTCTTCAGAGACTTGATTCATGGGCTTTGCTGCTGGAAGGAACTGTTAGACACAGGCTGTGGACTCCAGCTCCGCAGCCGCTTTACCACGGTTTGACAAATTATCCCCGACTGTGAGCCACAGGAAGAGTTGCGGGCCATGCTCTTGGCCCCCCCTAAAAGTGATGTAATGCACTGAAGCTTAAACTTCATTGAAAGAGGTATAAGCTAAGTCCCATCACCTGGCAATTGGGACAGATTAGGAGTGTGCGCACGGGCAGGTACCATCGAAAAGCACATCTCATCTAAGAGTCAGGAACCTGTTAGGCTCCCATGACTCCTTCATGTGCTGAAGCCATAAGTCTTGTCTCCTCTATAGCATCAGCCGTAAAGTTTCAACTAGTCGCTCTTGTACCAGGCCCCCGGTAATCTCTCTGGGGCAGGAAGCACCATCTCCACTGCAGCTGAGTGTCATTGCATCCCACACACTAATGAGCTAATTCAGAGCATCGTGATGTAAACCAGACAGTGTCTGCGAGTTAGGGGGGATTTTTAGTCTGTTTTTTTCAGGGAAGAGCCTGCTGTAGTCACACTGCATGTCAACTCCATCCTTCAGTCTGCTTTCTTGTAGCCTCTGAACCTCTTGGCTTAACTGGGACAAGTTGGACAAAGAGATAAAGGATAAACCTTATTTTTTTTTATAAGATTCATGCAAATAAAGAGCTATATAATGGAGTAATGCCCTAAAAATCCCCCTGCTGAGAGGAAGGTTAAGCTTTTAGGTCAGCTCCATATTAGAAACTAGAAAATCCACTTGGGAGAATATGTTACAAATTATCTGATGGGGAGAGACTTAGCAGAATTTGCATCTTATTACTTCTCGGTGAATATACAGAATCTTATCTCATGCTTGAGATAGCACAAAAATATGAACGAAACTTTTGTAGTAGTCAGACCTTCACAATGCTTTTTCTCCCGTTTAGATTGTTTAATGACTAACATGATGGGTGTTATCTCATTGTGTCTTGGTGTGGCTTGCTGGCTCTCCCTGTCCTGACTTTGATGTCACAGTAGCGTCAACAGCAGGGACTGTGTAAGCAACACTTTGACCATATTGTGCATGCCAATGGGAAAGTCTGAAATGCTTGTGTCACTGGGAGCATAGTCTTGATTCATGAGCTCAGATTTTCCAGATTTTCTGGCAAAATTGTTCTGGTATCAGTGACACTATCTCACCTGTGCTACAGCCCTGGTGCATCAGAGCCATGCCTGCACCCAGCTCCTAAAGCTGGATGAGCTGTTCCCCAGACAGAGTGCCCTGTTTTGCTCTGACTTTGCAAGGCTCCACTTCCAGTGATGAATTTGTCATTCATTGCAGATGCTAGAAACATCCCTCAATAAAACAACCAGCCTCCATAATTACAGGGTACTCCATGAAATATGAGGAGGCATTACATTTTGGCTGGATTGTATCCTAAAAAAATCCTGTACACGTAATGGTCTTAGAAGAACATTAATTTTCCCTCAGTGAAATACATATATATTTCCAGATGCATGTATTCATTTCAAAAGATTGATACTTTGGAATTGTCTATCCCGTCTTTTATTTTGAATAATTGGAACATTCTTGTTTGTATTGTTTAATATTTTGATATAGTCTTCCCCCCAGCATGAACTAGAGCTACAAATGTCACTGCATGTGACCTCTGAGATGGGTATGATGACCCTATTAAAGAGCTGAGGGTTTACTTGTTCCTTACATTTTATTTGTATTATTTTCAGATGCAGAGTTAAAATATGAAGGGAAAAGCATGGCTTTGAGAAGAACTGATCGTACAGATAGGAGCATAAGGTCAGGTAGAAACTGCTGCTAGGAGCCTTCAAAATTCAAGTTACTTTAAGTAGGTGTTTCTTCTTGTATATGTTAACCTCAAGGGGCAAGTGTTGTGGAATACAACTGAAATCAGTAGCATATAATAGGAAAAACTTGTTTAGCAAACAGTATGTATCTGAGAAATCAAAGGGTCTATATATGACCTTCAAGCATCCTCTGTGTGAGTGGGTAGAAGATAAAACATCCCAGTGCACATGTAGATGCATTAGCATAGATTCACTCCAAGTCTGTAGAGCAAGGGAAAAACAACTTTCATGTATGACTTGCTTCTGTCTCCAAAATGTACCAAGTGTCCAGTCTATTAAAGGAGAAGGAAACCACCTCGTGTAACTGGTGATTTCGAAATGTTGCCATTCAAAGCGCGTGCAGGCACCGTTTCAAATGCTGAGGAAGAATCTGCCAGGCATTGTTAGAACGAACAAACCCTTGTACACTTGATGGTGTCAAGTTTTGCATGTCACATCTGCTTCCAGGCTTCTGGTAGGGATTTTTAGATTGATTTAGAGAGGTCCCTTTTGTAATAAATTGTTTCATACCGTATTCACAGCAGGGGAGCAGCTGCTGCTGGCTTTCACAGCACGAAGGACAAAACCGTGTATTTAGATGGCGATGTTAGCAGATGTGAGGTTTCTAGCTTTCTTGAGATTTGCTGCCAATCTGGGTCTTGTCTTTCAGCAGGTCTTATTACTGGTCCTTTTTCTTCTCCTACCCCAGTAGTCGTACTGCGGCATGGTACATCAAAGGTCACCAAACAGGCTGAGCAAATGGGCTTATACTGAATTTTCAGTGAACTGGATTCAGTTTTGAAGACGGTCTAAGTCTGCAGATCACGTTTTTCAGTGGTCATTTGCATCCGCACCTTTCCTTGATATTGACGGTAAACTTTATAGCCAGGTACAACAATGCAGGTAACAAGAAGTCTATTAAGAAACACTGCTTCAGCAAAGTGGAAACTGAAGATAACTGGAGGCATATTTCCCCAAGGGCTGAGAGATATTTGAATTTCAGAGAGTAGAGATTTTTGATCCCAAACTCTGTAACAGCAGGAAAACTAGATGCCCTTGAGGTTACCTTGGCCTGGTCAGAAGATAATTTAACCAGAAAGCAACATAACTGCAAAAGCCATCAATTTCGTTACACCAAAAAGCAAATCTTGCAGATTCCTGATGACTGAGGGAATACACCTTACGGACGCAGTTCCTGAGACTTTGGGGGTTTTCACTACTTTCCGCTCAGTAGCAAGAGCTACTGTCTACACAGGGACTTCATGCCCAGGTGCCAGAATTCACTTTAGATGAATTTTCCACTAAAAGCAGATTCATGAGACTTACACTGTGTTTTCATGAGAGACCAGGTTTGGTGCTTCAGCTGGCACACCTCTATCCACGCCTAAAAAATGACACGCTGAGAGGGTGACGAGGACTCTTTACAGCATTGCAACTAATAGCAGGGCTGCAATAACCATCGGAAGTGAGAGGACCTTGAAAATGGCTCTTTGCATCTTGTGGAATTAAACCCTTGGTGAGAACTGGTCAGATCCTGGCTGCTATGTGCTGCGAGGAACTAAATCAGGAAGGAAGGTGTTTGAGGCAGTGAAAATAGGCAGCCTGGGGCAGGTGATGGAGAGATAAGGCAGGTCAGGGCATTTAAAAACATATTTTCATTCAGTCTGCAGTTTCCTCGTGTATCACACAGATCACATCCGTGATAGCAAGGGCTTAGAGACCTTTTTTGGTCCGTTCTTGTAAGCTGGTTTTGCAGTGTAAAACTTTTTCTGAACCTCACAAGGAAGAAGTGTTGGGCGTGCAGCAACGGAGAGGAACAGAGCTCTGGACTGAGTCACTGTCGTGTCCTCAGGAAACTCTGCTGTAGGAGCTGCTCCATAGCCTGGCACTTTAATGAAGCTCTTACGTAGGACGTGAAGGGCTCTTAATGTATTTTATCACTGCCTATGCTCATTTCCAGCAAAAATAAACTTGTAAGGTTTTTTCCCAAAGATCACAGCGTACAGAGATGACTCGTGGCTCGGCTGTGTATTTACCTATTCCCCTGCCCTTCTAATTGCAGAACAAGCCTGTGCAGGCACTGAGGGGAAAGAATGATCTTCATATTCTTCATTACTCACTTGTAGCTTCACCTCCCATGAGTTATGACTCATTTTCTCACTCCTGGGACATCTCTCATATAAACTGATCATACAATAATTCACCAGAGGGGTGAAAAATTAACTTGTCTTCTTAATACAGAAGTTAAGAAAATAGGCTAATATTTCATTTCCCTAGAAGAGACCGATGTAATAGGAGCAGGCAGGTCATACTCCGGAGTGCAGCCCAAGTGAGAACACCTCAACTAAACCGAGAGACTGGTGATAGAAAAGCAGGCTGAATTTGCTGCATACTCCTGACTTAGCTCCACATTTATTTTTTACCCTATGTTATTTCTTCCTCCCTTTCCCCCCATACTTTTAGAAGTTACTCGGCTGTGGCAGCACTGTAAACTGAAGCCTTTTTCCAAGTACGTGTGTATGGAAAATGTAGTCATTTGGCACTGAAAATGTCCCACAAGAGACATCGTTTCTGCAGTGGAGACAGGTGCTCCATATTCCTTTTATTTTTTCTTTCTCTAATGTCTTGCATCATTCACCATGGGAGGGAGATATTCGATTGACCTGCTGTTGGTTTAGGATGACAAATTAATTTCATGTCAGCCTCCAAACAGCCCGTTAACAGTAATCACCTGGGACCACCTCAACCAGCATAGAAAAGACATTTAACTCTTGACAGAAAGGTAAGAGTTTCTGAATCACATCGCTGAGCCATCCAAGCCCCCTGGCTCCGTGCTCCACATACGCCTGGCATTTGAACTCAGCCCTAGCAAAAGTTTAGATTAACTTCTGAGTTGATATTTTACATGGAGGGGAAATTAAATAATGAGACTTTACTGTGAACAAATACAGTCTTGCCTCTTCCTATTTATTATATTCTCTCCCTGGCGCGATTACACACAGCAAGAAAAGTCTTGCTGCTTCACACCAAGGATTGCTGTGACAGAGAAACACCACTCACCAGCACAAACCCATTAAGGTTTCATTAGACCCCCTTGCCCTCTTTTTCATCTTTCTTGTCTCCTGCCTTCCCCGTTCTCTTTTATATTCTCACTTATTCCTACCTGGCAATGCTTCATTGCTCTCAAGCCACTGCGACTACTTCGCTTCACCTTTGTCTTGGCAATCAGTTTGTTGCCCATTTCAACCCACTTTCACAGGCAATGACCACTGGGGGTTATGGTCTGTCATGTCAAACCCTAACTGCTGGTCTTGCTTGAAAGGCAGCAGAGAGTAACAGTGAGCTGATGCTGGAAGATGTTTGTGCCTTTGTTTATCTGTGTGGAAAATGCGGGTGAAAGTAATGTTTTTACAAACAAAAATGTTGCCCTGCATTTTGTTTTTTTTCAACAGACGTGGAGGAATTCTTATACAAAATAAATTATAGCAAACAATACAGGTTCTTCCTACTGTCATTTTAAATGTATCAGTAATAGGATTGTCCCCACAGCGCATTGTCCCAGCAGGACCCAGAGACCCTTACGTGGATTTTGGCCACATTGTGCTGTGCAAACGTAGCAAGAGACGTTGTGATTGAGAAAGGTGCAGAGTCACACGTTCAGCCCACGATGTTCTGGAGTTTATTGTACAGTTATCACAGCTATTGTACGGCATGTGCAGTGCACACTCGTCTCCTGGGTAGAGCATAACTTCTGTTTGTCAACACACAGCAATAATGAACTGTCGCAGACACAGAAACGGAAGGAAAAGCCTCATTCAGCTCACACTGCAAGCGAAATGTAGGTCAGTGGAATATCATTACTGAAATTGAAATTTATCTGGGACACCAGGACTAATAAAACACTTCTCAGACAAGTGCTATGGCATCATTAATGACCACGAATTGTCATCACAGTCTCTCCTGCCTCCATATGAGAAGTTGCCTTTCACAACTAGAAGGTACCAGTTCAATACTGGTTCATTTCCAATTTATTTACCAAATTACAGCTTTCTTAAACCCTCTGGCTGTCTTCCTTGCATATACTGCCCGGACCTGAGCCTTCTTAGCTGTACGTTATCTAACAGGATCACAACCCTGTTAGGATTGACCTATATTTGGTTTGTTCTCCAGCATTTAATTTTGAGCAGTAAAAGCTAATTTTCTTTTGTGCTGAAAGAACATATGGGTTCATTGTGAGGGAGAAGGATTGTTTGAGCGCTCTGTTGAAGTCAGATATTTTTAGGTGCGTGTAAGATCAAAGCTCTGATATCTCTTGGTGCAGTAATACATGTACCAATATGTAACAGCAAAAGAATCTTTTTCCAAGTCTCCATTCAGAGCATTTTCATTACATTTTAAAGCTGCCTTTGACATTTTTGTGCCATATACACCTCTTTAATGCAGCATTAGCTGATGTGAAGTGTGCCAAGCCCATTTAAGCACAGAATGTGTAGATATGGAATGAAACCAGTTTTATCAAGAGACAGCAAACTTCAAAGTTTCCAGAGGCTGAGCTTAGATAAACCTTATTAAAACATGATAAGTGTTGAAATAGGGTTCAGACTTTCTCAAGCAGTTTTTTGGTAAAACTTGTTTCTCAGAAATCTGAAATACTGGTTAAGGGTATTTCACACATTAATTTCTTCTGTCTGCTTCAAGTCCTGGCTTCAAGTCAATAGAAATGCATCCAAGCTGTCAAGTTTACATCTAGGCTTTGCCAGTGTGTGAAGTTGTTTATATCTAAAGTTCTGGAGCCAGCTGACATCTACACACTTAGGAAAATTAATTCAAATTAATTGGAGGTGTGAACTTAGAGCATCGCAGTTCAAGTATCTTAAAACCCCATGTGGAAACTCTTATTCAGATGTAAAGTGTCCTCAGTTCTGAATATAATCTTCCTCTGAGATGAGCTATATCTAAATTCACAACTAAGATCTAGTATCGCCTTTTAAAGCAGAAACTGTTGACAAGGAAATTTCACAGGTGCACCAAATAAGTGATAAACAAACTACTTCAGATTTAGGACTGGTTTGGTTGTCACAAAGTTGTAAAAAACATCTCAGGCTTTATCCAATCAAGGAGTTTTCAGCTATTCCAAGGGAGATAAAATAAAGGTCATGTTTTATGACTCATTAATGGTCATACTTTTAATCTGAAATAGTTCGAAATAGCAAAGCTATGTTTTGTGTCTAATAAACCCCAAATCATTTGATTTTCAGTAGCAAGTTTGGAGGTTTTCCATCTAAATTACTAAAAGATCCAAAACTATAATAAATTAATAATAATACCACCATCATTTCAGCGCAACTGCTATTTCTCTCATATCATAGTCCAGCAGGCTGAGTAGTTTATAACCAATTCTGTTTTTTCCTCATGTCATAAACACCTGAGGTGGATCTTTTTGTGTACTTTGTTTTGCGTGCTCTCTAGATTGCACGTTTGCTGGTAACCGTAAACTTTTAGCCTGGAGTCTCAGCGTTGTCCCTGGGATAGAGTCCCAGGGATGCTTTTATGGTGCAGATTTGCTGCCTAGTGCAGCAACTCTCAATGATTCTCTGAGAAAAGGGGGGCAAACAGAAGCTTTTCACCCTTATTCTACTTTTTTTTTTTTTTCTCTTTCCTCTCTTCCATATATCTCTGCCTCACTGAGAGTGTACCCCCTGTCACCCACATAAAGAAACAAACACATGCATTGAATCAAAGATGAAAAGGGAGGCATCTTAAACCAGTTCATCTTCTGGGAGTAGCAGACATCCTGAAAACTACAGGCTGATAAATCTGACAACTGTCCCTAATAAGATGCTAATTTGTAATAAAGAATAAAATCATTGAGCATACAGACAAGCATCACCTGTTGGGAAAGAATTAGCAGGGCTTATGGAAGAGAAATTCTGTTTTACTACATGCTGGAGTTTTACCAAAAACTCGTAAGCATCTCAGTAAGAAGAATGGAGTGGTCATAATGTGCTCAGATTTTGAGAAAAAAAGCCCACCTTTGATAAGTCATTGTGCCAAATATTATTAAATAAAGTAAGTTGCTATAGGAATGGAGAACAAAATTCTGAAACGTAAGTAAAGGATAAGAAGCAAAGGGTTATTAGTCGTTTTTCAGAAGCAAGTACTGGGATGCCCTCGGGACTGGTCTAAACATCAGTTTGATTTGATGTTGTCATCAATGCCCTTGAGAAAGCAAAGAACAATGAAATCTTTATGTTTACAAATGATATTAAGCTCTATCAGGTAGTCAAATGCTGCAGCTTTAATGAGGAACTGCAGAAGAATCTAACAAAACACAGCAAAGGGGCTGAAAGTTGGCAGATGAACTCCTGTGTAAAAAATACAAGGTAATGAATAAATCTAGAGAAAATAGTCTGAAGCACAGAGACATGATGCTGAACTCAGAAAAGACCGTTGCGAGAAGGAGATCTCGGAGTCACTATTGACATTTCCCTGAAAAAAAATCATTTCAACATGTAATGACATCCAAAAAAGTCAATAAAATTTTCTGTGTCATCAAGAAGGGGACAGAAGAGAACACAGAGGGCATTATTTTGCTGCTTTACAAAGCTGGTGGGTGCCCACATCGTGAATGCTATGTGCAGGTCTCATTTCCCCAGGTCAAGAGGAAATGTGGACTAGAAACAGAAAAAGGCAACTAAAATGGTCATGGGGATCAAGTGACTTCTTCAAGTCATGAAGAGACTGGGTAAAGTGAATTTAGAAGTGGCGAAATCTAACAATACAGGAACGGGAGCACACTTAACCAAGGTGTGCAGGAGATGGGTTTAGCACAGATAAAAGCCTCTGTTGAGGCCCTGGGTAGAAAATTACTGCAACTTTCCTCATGGGAGGTCGTGGAGGCAGCTAGCAGCAGTGGTATCAAAAAGGGACTGGACAAATTGACATGAAGCCCATGAACAGACATTAAGTGGAAAAAGCGTAGATATACCTTCCAACTTCCCAGGCACAGCGATTGCAGGTGCCTGGTAAGCATTTTTTTTTTTTTTTGCCATGGCAGGCCAAGTCTGTGTGCTCTCTTTATTCAGTATCACCTGACACTCATTATTTCCTCATCAAAAACCTTTGAAAAAAAATGAAATCATCACAGTATTAAAAACAGTAAGCGCAATTTTCTGCCTACAGAGTACATACTTGTACACTTGTACTCCTCACCTGGACCAGCACATTGCCTGTCTAGATACCTCCTGAAGTCCACTGCCTTTGCACCTCTCAGGCAAGTTACCAAGGTCTTCTTGGAGATCGCACAGCTACCTACAAGTGTGGACAATAACAAAACCTCACTCTGTCATTTCCTGCTTCTTCCTACCCTGGAAAGCCTCCAACAATGTCCTCTTTCCTATGGATGTATATCCTCCTCAGCAATAGATTACTCTTCTTTCACTGTCCTCTACCCTTATTAAGATAGTTAGCAGGAGGGGAAATATAATTTAAAAAGTGTTTAAAAACCCTTAGAAAACAACAAGAGGTCTAACAGGTTTGGGAGGCACAACTTCCCCTGAAAAAATATTTGTCTTTTTTAATTGTCTCGTTTGTTCATGTGTCTCCTGTTTCCATTCTTTATTATAATTTCTAACAAATTGACCAGTATGATTTTATTGATCTGTAGTTTCCAATACCTCCTCTGAAAAAAAATACTTATCCCCCCCCCCTACATTTGCATCCCATTCTTGTAGTGGGCACTCTGTTTTGGGCAAAAGATTACTCAGCATAATTAATTGTTTAGCAATTTCATACTTGAGTTCCTGTGGAACTCTTGGGTGAATACCATCTGGCTCTGGTGGTGTGATGCTGTTAATTGTATTGATTCACTCTTAAAACTTTTCTACTGATACTCCAATCTGAAACAGATCTTCAAATTCACCTCTTTTTAAGGAAAATTTCTGGTGTAAGAATCTCCCTAAACATATCAACATTGATCATGGAGAATATTTTTTTTTCTATAGCCTTGTCTTCTCTGTATGATCTTTTTACTTCTTGATCATCTCTCAGTCCTACAAACTCTCTGGAAGATTTCCTTATTCTGCTGCTGGGGAAAAAAGTTTTCATTTTTATGGTTTTAGCAATACGTTCTTCAAAATGATTTTTTTTTCTTTTTGTCCTGCTTTTATATTTAACTAGTTCTCTTCTGTTTCCCTTTTTTGGAAGTTTTAATTCAGCTTTCTGAGGCATATCTTTTTAGTTCAAACAGGTTTTTTCACCTTGCTTGTTTAACCATATCATCTTTGGGGTTTTGGTCTTTCCCCCCCCCCCTTNTTTTTTCTTTCTTTTTTTCTTTCCCCCCCCCTTTTTTTTTTTTTAATCTTTTTAGTCTTTTTGATAGGTTAGCCCTTTCACAACAGTCTCTACAATTCACCCCCAACCACGATGTGAAAGGACAAAAAATCCCACATCCAAAATAGTGTCTGCAGTCTGACACAGATACATATAAAAAGCCCCCAATTTCAAACAGAACTCATAGGCTCTACAGAAATTCCCTGCTGAGCTTTTAAAATGATTCTCACACTTGCCTTACTATGGAAATCATCTTCTTCCAAGGACCAAAATTAAACAGTAATAGGTTCTCTTTTTAGTTGTTTAGATATTTGACGGAGGTGCTGTTTCTATAAATATACACCGCAATTGCTTAAAATTGATTCCATTGCTTATTTAACAACTTTAATTTTCACTGAGTGCAGGGCTTAAAATGCTAGCACATGCCGCGTTCGCCTGGGTCAATTTTAAGAATAACTTGATCTACTATATTTGCTTCCTTTTTAGTTTGGCTTTCCTAGTGTAGGTTGAGACCTGCCCTTGAAAGTGTGTATGGCTGCCATTAATATCAATGGGAGCCACGTGTGTGCACTGAAGGACTAAATACTAAATTTACCCCCTAAGCACTTCCCCCATAATGACTGAGTGTACTATTACAAAGTCATTCTTTAATTACCATTTTTAGCACAAACTTTTTCTTTTAATATATTCTAACTGATGATACAATTAATTCTCTGAAGTAAGTGTCGTTGCATAGTAATTGGAAATACCGTTAGTATTTTCACGCACTTTCCGCAGTCAAACTGCTTTACAAATATTTACTTACTTTTTCTCACAGCATTTTTTGGACTACAGTGGTGTAGCTAGGTGAACATTTCCCAATTTTGTCTTTTAATACTTGCCTACAGCTAGTGCTCCAGAAGTATGGCAGAATACACAATTTTACATTGCCTGTAACTTTTTCCTGATTGAACTTGGTTTTGCCTCTTTGTGTTTTACAGAGCTATGCCACAGCCACATCTGTGTTTTCATTCTGAATTGGATTCCTTCACAATCGTAGACACTGCTTGCAATTAAATGCATAGGACCTGCTGCTTTAATTGAGTTCAGTCCAATTTGTCACTTCAAACTTCGGAAAATTATGTGTAAGGAAAGATTTACTTGCCAGTTTGATTCAGCTAAAGTTGATGGAAAACCTTTTGATCACTCAGCCATTAAACACATTTCAGAGTTGTGCCAAGCTAATTGCTTGAGCTTGCTTGAGTTTATTTGTATTTAAAACAATCTCAGTTGATATTTTCCAGGGCTGTGCAAACCATTATCTTTGCATGTGCTTGTGTTTCCTTACTTAAGAGTTTTGGGAGTCTGATCCTGCTCTTACACACCCGCTGGTGTAGATCAAGCAAAACTCTGTTCTCTTTGGGAAAACAAGGGGGGAAACGGTGCGGTAGCGGGTGCCAACCCAAATTTGTATGTCCATCTGTTAACTGGTGCAATCAGAAAGTGACAGAGCCACAGCAATGTTTATTCATTGCAGAGCACCTGCTTCTGGTTATGACAATAAATCTAACGGTGCCTCGGCAGCTGAAGTGTAGACATGCCCTTTGGGATCTTGCTGGACCAGGGTGGAAGTGTCCACTGGGAGCACAGCTGTAGACTACTAACAACAAGGCCTCCAGCTTTAGGGGGTCATGGTCAGCATTGTTGCTGCCTTGCTTCTAAGAAATAGTATTTGGTTTTAATCCCTTGATTCCTGGATAAAACCAGTAATAGGGACTGCAAATTGGGTTGGCTTTGGTCTCATTACTTTAAATAAAGGAAAAGCCTATGTTAAATCCAAAGTTTTGGTGCAGGGTAGAGAGTCTTCATCTTTAAGACATCATTACAGAACATGCGATGTCAACTTCGGGCTATTTTGTTGAACCGTATAAAAAAGATTCACGTTGTCAGGCCAGGTCCTTGAAGAAAGATAGTCACAAAATAAAACTTTAATACTCAAACTGTGTAGATGCATACGTTTATCTTCCAGGGTGAGATACAGAGGCATGGAATGTGCATGCAAGAGAAGGAGGTGGAGGGGAGAGTCCATACTGTTCTGCATATTTCTATTAGATACATTTCCAAAAATAATGACTCAAAAACTACCATCACTTAACTAAATTTCAAGGATGGGGTTCTAGTCTGCTTCTTATCTTGTAGTGGGCTACAAGTCTTAAAGGAATTAGAAAAATTAAACTCTTGCTGAATTCCCTTAGAATAAGTGACTTGTACATGCAGAGATTGAGGAAATCTTCTGGTGACATAGGAAATAATGGTCCAGATCTTCTCTTGTGCGTTTTTTAGCTGATCACTGGATTTCTCTGTCATATAGCCCTCTTCTCTGTAGAAGGGAAATAACACTGCTTCCGTACCTTAGAGGTTTGTTCATACAGTCATGGAAAATTTCTCAGCCAACTTGATGGTGCATATGGTCATTCAGACTCGTCATACAAGCACTTTTCACATCAAAATTCACTTCTGTAAAACTGACAGGAGCAACACAGATTAGAGCTCAAAAATTCAAGAAGAGATGTTGTCTCAACCTGCTTTATTTGCAAAGTTGTTCACTCTCTGGTAAAAGATAGGACATCTCATTGTCTTGTTGGTCCACAGCTGACATGAAAGCACATTGATAGACACATCAGATCTCAGTAATTCAGCAGCTGAACTGGCAGTCCTCCCCCTGACCCTTAAAAATTCAGCATAAAGACATCATGTAAAGAGAAAGATAATTCTTGACAGTGACATTTCTGTGGTTCCCTTCTCCTAACTTGATGAAGTATGAAGATGTTTCATTAGAATTGCAAGTAGTCACCCTTTGGCACGAATATTCTCCAGAGTAATGCTTTCTGTTCAGGGATCGTGTGGTGGAACAGGCTGATAGGAGTGGCGCAGACACACCAGTTTTAGGCAGAGTTCCTTAAATTTCTGAGAAAATTTGCAACAGTTATTAGATCAGACCTACATACCCAAAGGTCTGTGCAGACATCTCCTTTCATTTGTTTTCATGGATATAAAAGCACAAATAACACAAGAATGAATTTTTTATATTGTTTCAGACTGGCATTTACACTGTGTTCTCATTAAGGTTCTCTTTATATTATTTTAGATTACAGTATTTGTATTTATAGTCTTGATTTCCTAGGCATGATCTCTCAGGATACACTTGACCTAGAGCATATCACTTAGAAGTGAAGTTTTTGAGCATTTAACTGCTATCACATAGGTTGTCTAAATTACCCAGGCTCCAAAGGCAATTGTGTTTTGAACCCAGGGAAGCATCTGGTAAAATGTTCTTAACAATATTTGCATTTTAACTAAATAAGCAAGTGTTTGCTAAGCACAAGAGAAGGAAAATAAAATTCTGGCTGCATCCCAGATTAGCAGTCAGCTCAAAGAAGTGAAGATGAAATAAAAATATCTTGGTCTGGAAGACTTGCAAAAAAAACAGCCTCTCATAGTATTTTTACATTCCTCTGAATATCTCTGAACCTCAAAACTGTCCTTATTGTCAGTATTTCTTGATGTCCTGCTTTTTTTTTTTTTTTTTTTTTTTCCTGTTCTTTATCTTCTGTTATCCCTTAAATAAAATCCACATCAATAAACTAGGAAATTTCTTTTGCTACACTAGAAGCGCATTCACATGAACCTACATGCCCAGATTAGCATTGTTTTCCTTTAGACTTTCCTCAGTGCAGCTCTGTTTTTAGCCACCGTGGCAAGCCTGTTTTGGTGGGAGAGTTGGTATCTCATCTACTCAGACCAGATCTAGGCAGTCCAATGGTTAAAATGTGGATTTCTCTGCACAATAATACTACTCTTATAGCTATAATTGTTTCTTGCACGTAGAAAGGTTCCAACACAAAGCTTGAATAAAATGGTAATTTGGAAAATATCAGCTGAGCTCTACAGAGTCTAAGTGAATGGTCAGATGAGAGTTTACTGTCTGATTTACTGACATATCAGCCAAAGCACATATCCTGGAGGGTCACCTATGAGTAGAAAGATCTTCTCATGGAAGGTCTTGCTAGAGGAGGAGGCACTGACTTTGGAACATGGCTTCTTCATTTTCTCCAGTGGTAAATGTAGCTCAAAACTAAATAAGATGGCTCTGTAAATATAGTCCCTACATGATGATGAGGTAGGAGCCTGTCCCTCACTACCCACTGTTGGTGGGAATGTTCCCCAACTTCTTCATTACTTCCTCTAAGTCTGTATTTTACTTTTATGAGGTACTGTATATTTGTTTGTGTGTCTACTAGGAGGTATTTCATTGTGTATTGAAGTGGAAGGAAGAGTTCTTTGTTTTGTGTTATTGTGTTTTTAATAATGCAATGGGCCTCCATAGCCGAGTGCTACCTTCTGCAAGAACAATAGACACCTTTCTGTAAAAAGAAAAAGAAAGCAGAAGCTGAGAGATTCAGGTTAGAGGATCAGATATAAAGAATTATCCCCCTTTTTTGAAAAATTTAGCAGGTGTATGTGCATGTGCATGTGTGCGTGCATAATTGTATGCAGGAGTGGTCAGGGCTGTTTTAGTGTAAGTCTCCTAGAATAGATTCTTCTCTTGTTTTGTGTTTAAGAAGAGGCAAAAACTAAAAATCATCGTTGTCTCCAGGCACTTGGCCCCATTGGCATACTGCCTGAATAACGAACAGGGGATGTGCTGTTCTATAATTACCCATTTCTGAGTTCTTCAGTGAGACTGGAATCCCGTCGGCTATCCAGAAAGTTTTATCTCTTTCCTGTTACCCTGGAATGGGCTGTAGCAATATCTGAGCCTACGCTGGTGCAGTTTCCTCGCTCCTGGCCTCCTTAGAGAATGAGGGTAGCTTTCACAGAAGCTTTTCTACCGGGGGGAGAAACATCATGACCACATCAGTCAGCCTTCAAATTACTGATTTTTTGGTGGAATCTGTGCATCATACAGACTTCAGTGCATCCCATATACTCCTGGGTGCAGAGCAAGGACCCTACTGTGAGCTCTGAATACAGAAATGAAACCTTCCTTCTTTCAGCTCCAAAAAAACCCTCCTTCTTTCTTTCTACTGGAAAAGCAGTTTTAGTGGCTTCTAGGCAAATTTTTTTCTTGGAGATGACAACTTCTACACTACAAAAGGATTTCAAGATAACAAAATTCCAAAATAAAGCCTGTCACTAATTCTAAGGATAGGTATGCAGACAAGGAAAATCCTGATTCTCACACTGCTCCCTTAGCATTACTAATCCACAATAGAATAGGCAGTCCATGCTCTCCAAAATCCATACAGGCTCATCTGCTTAAAATTCACCATATACTGAAATTATAGTATGGATGAAAGTGCTAACAGCGTAGGAGATATAGAGAAAGAAAAGTGAAGAAGTCAGCAGTAACACCATGTGTTTTTTCTTCTTGGGATGATGTTGGTTAGTGGCATTCATAATTTTAATGTTCTATTAATTTATACACACATATATTAATTTATATGTATATGCAATTTGATGTATATTTGTAAGATGGAGGCATGAAAGACCTAATTCCACAACACAGTTAAAGCTGCAAAGTTATTTCATGATACATCAAGAACGACAGGAATGGGGTTAAAGACACTAAGCTATATCTTTGACTTTCTTATAGCCACCCTGAAATGCATGTTCATCTAGCCTGTTAATTCACATTTTAAGATTTCTGTATGGAAGTGTTTCCAAAACAGCATCATTTAGATTTTCCATTTAGCTTCCTCAGAGGGGAGGTTGATGGCATCTATCTGCTTCCCAAATTACTCTTTTTTATAAGAAGGCCATGGGCAGTCAGAGTATATAATGGGAGTTGTGTAATGGGAGTTATGAGGGCTATAAAGCACCTCTAAATAAATTAGACCTTAAAAAAAAAAAAAAAAAAAAAAAAAAAAAAACAAAACCCACAGAAAAAAAAAAAAAAAAAAAAAACAAGAAACAAAAACCATTAGCCTCATTAATTTCGTAGCATTCCTGAAATAACTGACAGTAGCAAAGGGACCAGCACTGATGAAGTACTGCCCTGATAAAGAGCTTAAAAGGCATGTTGCGGAGAGACCTGGAAACAGAATTTATCACGTTATTCTTTGCAGCAGGAAGTGTGAAGTTGCTCTCTTTGCACCTGTGGATAATTACTATAGCCCTAAATTGAGGTTACAAGGAATAAGGAAAAATGTGCCCAAGAGGAGAGTCTGGACTGCAGAAAAGAGAAGATAGGCAGATAGAGAAATACGGTGCCTGAATGCCAAGCTGGGGGAAGACATGGATGGAAATCCTGGACCTAACGGAGTGTATTGGGTTTAAATGGCAAGCTTCTGATAGCAGGGAGGGCTGCAGGGGTGGCTTCTGTCAGAAGACACCAGGAGCTGTCACCATGTTGGACAGAGACAGTTTCAGCTGTCTCTGAAACAAACTCTCCAAAGCTGAGCAAATGAACAACCTGGTGGTGCCTCTGTGATAACACACGGAAGAAGGGGTAAAAAATGCTATTCAGTAGCTGAGAGAGGGGAGTGAGAAACATGTGAGAGAAACATCTCTGCAGACACCAATGTTAGTGAAGAAGTGGGAAGAGGTGCTCCAGGTGCCAGAGCAGAGTTTCCCTTGCACACCATGGAGAATGCCATGGCAAAGCAGGTTGTCCTCCTGCAGCCCATGGAGGACCACACTGGAGCAGATATCCACTGCCCTGTAGCCTGTAGAGAGGCCACGCTGGAGCAGGTTCCTGGCAGGAACTCTGGCTCATGAGGGACCGGCCCGTGAAGGAGCAGTCTTTTCCTGAAGGACTACACCACGTGGAAGGGACCCACGCTGGAACAGTCCTACAAGAACTTCAGCCCATGGGCAAGACCCACACTGGAGAAGTTCAGGAAGGACTGTACCCTGCAGGAGGGACCCCACGCTGGAGCAGGGGAACAGCATGAGGAAGAAGGAACGGCAGAGATGTTATGGATGATCACAACTCCCATCCCCCTGCACTGCTGAATGGGGAGGAGGTAGAAAGGTCATGAAGGAAATTGAGTCTGGAAAGAAGGGAGGAGTGGGTGGAAGGTGTTTTTAGACTTTTTTTTTTTTTTTTTTAATTTTTATTTCTCAGTATTATTAATTAGCAAGAAATTAAATTAATTTCCCCAAGTCCATTCCGTTTTACCTGTCAAGGTAAATTATGAGTGATTTCCCTGTCTTTATCTTGACCCATGAGCTATTCATTGTATTTTCTCCCCCCGTCTTGCTGAGGAGGGGAGCGAGAGAGCAGTTTGATGGGCACCTGGTGGCAAACCAAGGTCAATCCACCACAGGAAGTCTTAAAATCTTGCTATTTAATTCCCAGAGGCCTGGTCTTGGTGGCTGGAGTAGAAACAATCTGAAGGATAAATTGTCTGTTTGAGTTAGCCCACAGGAAAAGCCAGGCAGGTAAGAAGCACCAACCTTGCTGCCTCTCTGAAGACAGCCTTCATGAAGACAGGCACTCATTGAGACTCCGCTTCCCACGTACACAAAGCAATCACAGAGGATGTCTGCACTGCTATACATCAAGGCTACATCCTAAGAGCAGACTTGCAACCCTCCCTACTGCCTTGGAAGGGTTATTGCTTCCTGGACTTCTGGAGTTCCCCAAAGGGGAAGAATCTGAGCATGTTTGAAGCCTTTTTTGCGGTTCCTGCTCTGCAGCACTTGTCATGGATAGAGGCAAGGCTGAGAGTGCTCCAGAAGGGATGCACAGTTTGGTGGAATTTGAATTTCACTGAAAGACCATTTGGCCCATAACCAGCAGTAGATGCTGGGTGCTGAGGGAAAAGCAAAAGGACAAGGCAAGCATAGAGCTGTCTTTCCTCCAGCTACCAATGATCTGCAGCTCAGGAAATACCTGAGCCAGAGGCAGTTTCTGTATGTCTAGCAATCTTCAAGGTTCCCTTTATAGTCAACAGAAATAATTAGGCTTTTCTAAGGCCTAATTATCTCACCATAAGGTAGCTATTTGAAATCAGTCAAATGAATCATTCCCTAGGAGGACTTATTTCTTTCCTGCGACTGTAAGGAGGAGAAGGTGGAAACTAACTTGTGCGCAGATATCTACCCTGCAGATGAAGTGAAGTGAGGTGAAATGACTCCTACAGCTGTAGTTGGGCAGTCAGCAGGGTGGAGGTAAACCTTCTTGGGATCAAAAATGTTGAAATCAGAGCAGAGTTTGCAGAATAGCAATTGCTGATGGCCTCCCTACACAGGTGCAAAATGTCAAGGAATATTTTATAGCCATTCTTGCCCTGAGCACATTGGAGGAAAACGGGTAAAAATAGGTAAGTATTGTCTCAGGAAAATATGTAAAATACATCTTTCTGTAAAGTAGGTGGAGAATAAGTAGCGGATTGGCAGAGTACCCAGTGAAGAGTACACAACTGTGCTATTCCTTGAACTTTCAGGGGGGCATGATAGGGCTGTGTGTTTCATAATTCATCTGAGAGTTTGTCTGCAGTCAAGGCAGAGGAGAGATCAGACATCTTCAAACTCTTCTGTTCCATTAGTCGTTCCTCTGATCAGAGCTAGTTTCCCCGCACTCCTTCCCTCCCTCTCTCTGTATACTTCGTGTGATTTAAAGAGTAAAATTCTTGCTTCCTTAGCTCTGAGCTGCAGGGGGGCTCACTTTCCCAGCCAAAGGATGCGCAGTATGGGGGTATGCTTTGCCGATCTTTTCCTTTTGAATGGGTTCTGAAAACTGATGATGTGATTTTTAGCAGATTTTCGCTATGGGACCTTTCAGGGTCTGCTGTCTGGTGAGTTTTGTATTTGGGTGATTTGAAAACAAATATCTGGAGCCAGGTGGCTTGTTGCAGAAAAAAAAATTTGTTCCTATAAAGGAGGAAAAAGAGCAATTATTTTAAGGTTGCTTTCTCTTCTGTGCCTAATTCACCCAATTATAAGCTGATGACTGTTTGCTTGGTTCAGGAAATGGGTCAATGAAAGGTTTCCTAGAGGCACAAAGTAAAACTTGCACTTACTTTAGATAAACAAGCAAAAAAAAAAAAAAAAAGTTACAGACTGTTTCACCAGCAAAATCGCATCAGAGACAAGTCCAGAAAGATCAGCATTGCTTTCCTCCAGAGATCTCACTTGTAAAATAAGCTGTTGAAGTTAGAAACTATCCTTTTATTGTGTGCTTGGGAAATGCTTAGGATTCTGGATCCCCAACCCACATATGAACTTTTAGGTAATTGCAATATAGGAAAAAAATGTGATAAGAAATCAAGTATCTGCATTCTTGTTGGACAGCATAAGTAAGGTTTAATTAAATGAAGTGAGACTTTTGTTTGCTTTCAGCTTTGATTGACGAAGCAGGACTAACTCAATCAGTTCATAGGCAAATGCCACACCGGGGTGTGTGAATAGGATGAGTGGCTTTGAGTTGAATGTTTGTTCATATTTTCTTGGCTTCATTCAAACCTAAAAATCCAAAGCCATAAGAAAGAGCAAAAAAATGAAAAGAATATTTCTCTGGCATAATTTAAAAGGCTTGGCCTGTTTTCAAGTTAATGTAAGAAAACAATAATTTAAGCCAATGCAGAGCTGAGTGGAGAAGGGACCAAATGTGAAGAGGCTGAGAAACAATGTGCTCCCTCACCAAGATTTCAGCTGCCACCTTTGCTCTCCCCTGTCCCACCTCTCGCTCTGGAGACTCACAGGTCACTCTTAAGTTTGTCTCAAGTCTGTTCACCTCTGTAAAAGTCATGTGTACAGAATTAAACTCTTGTAGTTCATTAAACCACACCAAGGTGAAGGTAACTGTAATTGTACATAATTAACTTTTTTTTTCCCTGTTCCTTAATAGTTGAAATTATGGATATTGTTTCCACAGTTTGCAGTAATGAGGCCTGAACTCTCATTCTCTTTGGAAAAAATAAGGTATAATAAGGCAGCTGCTAGATGGTTTGTAAAAAAAAGTACTTTCTTCTAGCTGTCTGTGTCTCTGCAGAAAATTCCACCTTGCAGTGGAGGTGGGACGGTTTCTTCTCCACAACTATGTTCTGCAGACTAGATCCAAACTGATCATGATGAAGCATCATAGAAATGGGTAGTTCAAGCAGGTGAATTTACTTAAAATTACTTAAAATCTACTACATACACCTCAATGGGTGAAGAAGTCATAAGGAAATCCTGGAACTACTATGAAAAAAATAAGTAAGAAAAGGAACCATAGAAGGTGTTAGACAGTTGTTGCATCATTACTTCAGGGTCCACCTAGACTAGACCTGTTGGGATAGCCCAAATCACAGATATTTTTGTTGCCTGTTGGTGTAGGCACATCCTACATCAGTGTGCTTGTCTCTTCATCCGTCATTGCTATCACTGGGTACCTGCTTCAGAGCAACAGAAGCTGTGGGAGAAGTTCGTCTGAGCTCAGTAACCGGCCAATTTAGATAGCCTGGTTTCTTCCTGATCCTTCTCAAGGTCTTTTAAGTGTAAACAAGATCGTTAAACATTTAATTTGACATTTAGTACCTCTAAATATTCATAAGCAATTGAATATTAAGGACACACCTACTGCAGAATTCAAGCTGACTGAACCTCTCATTGTGTGGATGTGAAAGCCAAGGCATGAGCACCAGGCGAAGCTGTGGTATGTGTTGTGCAAATACCTTTCGTGACCAAAAGAAAGGGACTTCTCCTCTTCTGGAAGAGCTGAAGGGAGAAGTGCAGTTCTGTTCTTCCCTAAGGAGATTGCCTTGTGATATCCTCTCTGATCTAAGGAGTTCATTTAAATACTACTAGAACCATGACATACTTTGTTACGTTGTTGTTGGATTTCCAATGCACAGGGGTCTTTGGGCCAGCACAGAACCTAAACCACGACATAGTCTGGAATCTTGGCATATGAAGCTAAGTATAAACTGGAGCAGCCCTAAGGCCTCTCTAATTTATGCTGGCAACCAAATGAATTTCTGGAGTACAAATGTGGCATAAAGCCTAATTTGCCTTCAACCCATCCCCAAGCAAGCTACGCCAAATGCCATGATGAAATCAGGATGGAATCAAGGTCTCACTGTTGAAAATCTTTCTCTGGTTTTATTGCAACATTTTCCATGTGATAGCATTTCTCTACTATGTTTTCTTATTATCACTCGTTTAGTTGTCTCATATTATCTATCTGCTTAAGAAGTGTTTTGCCTTCATTGTAAAACCAGAACTCACACACTCGTATTCCCAGTAGCTTTTTCATTTAAAAATAAATAAATAAAATAAACCTAATGAAAAGGCTTTATTTTCTTCGATAGCTGGGAAAAAAATACATGAAATAATATCACCTAGTTTGTTGGTTTGTGGGTTGTTTTTTTTCCTCTGTTGAGCAGGAGACAATTTAAATGAGTGGGATGATATTCTATAGATAGGAAACATAGGTTCTTAGCAGTGGAGGAGTTGGATGCATACTAGAGTAGGCATGTAAACTGAAAATAATTAATCCTGAAAGCTGAATCCAGCAACAACAGAAATCCAAAAATATTCCACTTTAAGAGTTGTTTGCTGTAATCAGATTACAGGATTCTCTGCAAGATTTCAAAACCTTTTCAAAGAAGCACTTCTGTAAATGAAGCTCTATAGAATCCTGGTAGGGAGGATCTTACAGGCAGCTATTTTGTTTTAGCACATAATTATATGTAATTTGTCTAAATATTTTGTTAATTGTTTAAATTCTTAACATATTGCAGTGCGTGCGTTGCTTTTCAGTGCTTTCCCGTTCACTTTTTAAATAAGACAGAAAATGTCATGTCTGGGTTCCTCTTTTAAATACACTCCTTTTGTACACGATAACTTGATTCCCTTGGCTTAAAACACCTCAAATTACAAAGCATGTGCATTCTTCAGGAAACACATACACCCCCACACACGGAATATATCAGATGAAATTGCTTTAAAATAATCCTATATTTTTTCCTAGCAATGACAGANTTTTTTTTTCTAAAAAAAAAAAAATTAAAAAAAAAAAAAAAAAAAAAAAAAAAAAAAAAAAAAAAAGAAGAAAAACCGTTCCCAGGAGACATTTTGATAAGAGCTTTAAGTTGATTACTTTTTATATCCTGTGTCCTGTTTGGCTGATAAGCTCCCAATCTCCATCCTTTCACATTGTTTTTATCTTCCTGTGCTGAACCCATCTACTCAATGTCATCGTTCAGTTGCCAGCGTGAAGGTGGCGGTGGAGCGGGGGGAGAGAGGAAACATGAGAGTGGCACGGTCCAGCACCAAGTCAGAGATTAGGGGTCAGTCTGCCCACACAGATAACTGCAACACTCTCAGGAATGAAATTTGTTAATCTTTGGAATGCTGTTCATCTTTCATTAATCATATAAGCTATAACAGGGTCTTTGATCTAAATGCAGCGTAGCCAGAAACCTCCTGCTTCTTTTGGCTCTGATCTATGAAATCTGAGTTGTCGGGAGGAATGCCTTCCCCCCTTCTTTTAAACCTGTCTCCTAACCCTCTCCTACTCAATTTACAAAGAAATGGGATGGCTTTGTGGCGAAGTCACTGCACTGGAGTTTCAGCAGTCTGAATTTGGTGCATGGCCCTTGGCAAATGCTGTCTGCCACTGCTGCAGAAAGGTGGTTCTGTTGATCAACAGGCGCCTATTCACTACTGATCTCTGCTGGATGGTATCTGGACTGCTTTGTTTGGTAGGGTCACCTCCATCAACCTGGCTCTGACAAAAGCATTGTCTTCCCAAAAGAGGATAGAATTCCTGTCCTGGGTTACACCAGTCCAAATGGGCTTTGCCACAGGTAGTGACCTTGTGCGTCGGTGTCAGAGGGCACTGAGAGGTTTAGAAGTACCATGTTGTATGAGCACCTTATTAATTTCGTCAAGCTGGTTCTTTTTCTAACCAGAAAAAAGGGGGGAAAAAACATTATGACTGACTATGAGGTTTTACTATTTAATCTTTTGTAGATTACTACATCATCTAGCATGGCTTCCTCGGAGCAAAATTAAAATTGTTTGCTGGTCTGTATTTTGTAAATGTATGGTATGAAAGCACTGTGAAATTAAATCACAGGATTTCAAACACCGTTGGCACTCTGAGATATGGTCATTATGCTGTTGTGAATTGGGTGTGGATTATTGACACAACCAAAATACAGTTCAATTGGATGGCTAGTTTAAAAAAAAAAAACAAAAAACAAAACAAACAAAAAAAACCACCGAAAAAACCCACAACAACAACAATCAACCTCATCATATGTGCATCTATGCCATATAATCCCTGCAGGTAGTATCCTTCACTGATTTCTGAGGGACTAAGAGCTTCTTTCAAGGGATCATGCACCTGATTCCAGCCTCAAGGCTGATTCTGCTTTTTTGAAATGCGCAGTTCACAATACATGCAGCAGGATGATAAGGTCAAGAAGATGGAGTGATAGGGAGAGGAGAAAAAGAAGCACAAAAGCTTGCGGGAGAAGAAAAGTAGCGTAGAAAATTTATGACAGCACCAAAAGAACTGAGCGGGTGCCTTTCAACATACATACTGAGATGAAAAATGGAAAATGATACTGACTCGACTCATCAGCTTCTGACACCCATAGGACCCTCTGCTCCTGCTCGTGCTCTGTCTCCCATCTTCCTGACCCTTCAGCCTTGTCCCATGTCCCCCCAGAGGCAACCTCCCCAGTGCGAGAATGGGTGTGCTGCACGCCTATACCTTTAGCACAAATTTACTGAGTAAATTGCCACTGCTTTCCGCTGAAGTAAAGATGTACTGTGAGACATTACTTGCATTTGGTTAACTGAGAAGCAGAAAGAGTCTATAATTTGCCCAGAGTCACACAATTAGCAAAGAATTAAATCCTCTGTGCCATATTCCTAACTGTGCCCTTAACTGTGAGCTATTCTCACCAAAGACTTTCTCTCCACTCTTTGCCATATAGATAGAAGTGCCATTCCTCTAGGAAGAATGAATCTTGATAGTTAATTTCATACTTTGAACTATTTATTTTAAAGATTCACTTCTTTGATCATATTCAGCAGCTATAATAAATACAGGTCCTTGCTAGAACTCTGATTCACAGAAAATATATATATGTGCAGTCTCTTACATTTTCAAGTAATATAATCGATATTAATTGTTGTACTGTAAAGTAAGATTCATTCTTCACTATGAATGGGATGGAATATGAGTTTCATTAAATATTCTCTATTTCAGTGCAATACAACAAAAGCCAAGTTAAACCGCAGCTTTGAGAATTTCTGCAGATGGTACAAATGGAATATATAAGAACTTAGTAAAAAAAGTCATGTTTCAAAAGTGTCAAAACATAATTCAACATGTTTAGAATGTCCTTGAAGAATGACAGAGAGAGAGAAAAAATATAATCAATTGATTCATGATAGAGACAGAGTCGAGACCATCAGGTTTACTCTTGGCTCTGCCACTGTTTTCTCTGAGTGACTTCTGTCCAAGCCACTTAGTTTCACCATGACTCAGTTTCCCAGTTGTAAAACAAGGGGTGGTTGTGTGCCTACAGCACCCAGCTGTTGTGAAGATCATTTCTGCAAAATGCTTGGATAAACGCAGATGCATCAGAGTCCTGTAAGGTTGGCAGGGAGCTTTTTGCAGTTTTCCTGAATCGAGGACAGACAAGATGATATGAAGAACAGAGGTGTTAAACATCCTTCCTGATTCCATTCTGCTTCGTATGTTTATGGCACATTCAAATTTGGCAGAATCTGAGGGAGGGGTTTTTTTTCTTAAATATCTGAAGTGTATTCTTTAGTTGGGAAGAAAAACTTCCCAAATGTACAGAGCGACTGACTCAGTGTTTATTTTACTGAATCAACAGCCAACTCCATGTCTTTGGGATATGCATATTTCTCACCTCTGTTTTCTTGGGATGCTGTTCTAGAGTCTAAGACTTTCTCATGTAATAATTCGCTATGAAATTATTGATCTTTTATGAGATAAAAGTAAAGGCCAAGATAGGAAACTAGGATTTGCTCTAATAAAGAAATGTGAAAGGACAAAACAGGGAGACATGAATAAAGAGAAGGAGACGAAAGATACAGAAAAGAAAGATGAAGAATGTAAAAGCTGTGATTGTGAAGATGGAAATGCTTTCAAAAATTGAGATAATAGTTGAGATACTTATGTTATTTATTTGGATAATGCTTTATTCTTGGTCTTTACACAAGCCCTTCATTGGCAGCAGGAGATGACTGACCCTCAGTGTCAGCATGGTCGGTGTTAATGCTATGTCACCTTGGTTCCCAGAACCCCAGTACAGAAATATTATTCAGCCTTCCCTAACAATCAATTTAAAATTGCTGACAAAGAATAATAAGTTCCATGAACCAACAAAATGTGTTGAATTCCACCGCTGTTTCCACTTCGGAAGGATGGAGCGAAACATGCCTGATTAAAATAATATTTTGAATGCTGTGATTGGGAAAAAAATCTCCACTGTGAACATTTTGGCATGAAAAAAAAGTCATCAGCCTAGGTTGAGCTCCAAATTACCCACAAACCAGGGCAATGCATCTGAATATATTAACCTGTTCTTTATACTTACAATATCTTGTTAATCTTTTCTCCATATTTATATAAGCAACAGAACAAATCAAATCATTTGTATTTTGTAGCACAGTAGGCACATTTTTATTATAATTTTTGTTTTGAAATAAAAATTAGCTTTTTCTTCTTTCTGAATTTTCCATTTTGCCCTGTTTGCATACCACCTAGGTGGCTATCATCTTGTTTTCATCTTCATGAAGAGGCAGAGCTCAGTAGTCTGCTCATGGAAATGACAGACAGCAATTCCTAAATCTCTTCCTCCTGCAGCCTCCTTGTTAGACACTGGAAAATTTACTCACTCGCTCTTTCAGTATGTTATAATACATCGCATGATCAGAGGTGAAGCCTGGAGGATTACATCCAGAAAAGATTCAGTCACCTAATACCTACTTTATACTGAATTTTAGTGCTGACATCCCTGTGAGTCCTCCAGAAATCAAATCAAATGACAAGCTGTCTACGCTGCACAAAGGAGAGTGGCACAGGGAAACCTGGTTGGGAAACTGCACCAAATGGGAGATTTCTCTACCTGTTTCAGCACCATGCCACACCCACAGCAGTAAGTCCATTTTACACATATAGTACCGCCAGAAATACATCGATGTGACTCATAAAACCAGAAGAGGAAACTGGAACTGAGGGCTCCTCTCTCCCACAGGGTATTCATGCCACCGAGTGACGATCAAACCCTTCTTGCTTTACCTCTGGCCATCCAAAACTTGCTTTCTTCCTACCTACCTTCAGCAGGGAGATGTAGCACACCTTCAACAGCCTTGTCTGTACTCAAGGCACTCTGCAGATCTATGAACTGTATTTCCCACAAGCTGAGAAGGTCATTTTAACCCAAGTTTCCCACTTACCGAACCAGGCCAAAGTTGGCCATCACCCTTGCTCACCTGCTTGTCCACAGCTAAAGAAATAAGTGAGGTGTTAAAACGTTGGAGACAATTTTGGCACCAAATCTCAGCGTCATATTGGCTCAGGCCAGCAGTGACATACCTAAGAGGCAGGATTTGAAATCTTCCATCAGGCTTTCTTTTTGGCTCATGCAAGCCTATTCTGGCTCAAAGTCATGAATCGTGTTATTGTAGGTTGACCTCTGCCTGGCATTGTTTAAGACTTTTTTTCTGTAAGACTTTTAAGATAGATAGAAGCTTTGAAAAGTGAATAGCTGGAAAAATAGCAGTTAGTTGTTAATTCTTTTTAGAAAACTTACAGTATTAGTGGTACTTGTGTTTTAATGCTTCTTCTTACCCTGATTATTTTTTACTTCCGTCCCAGTAGTCCCTGAGCTGAATTACTGAATGAAACACAAAACCAGAGGAATCCTGATGGAAGAAAAGAGTATATTAAACAGGGGGGGAAAGGAGTCGGAAGTTGTTCCTTCCATGTGTTGGATGCACTCCAGAATTATCATTGGAAGGAGAATGGGTCACTTCCATTAAGCCTGCTGACAATGGAGCTAGAGAAGTGCCTGACTAAACACGGTTCTGTGGCAAGCTGTGCTGTACGGAGACTGAGCAAACACAGAAACAAAGCAAAGCCCCGGGAGGTCATCTTAGAAAAATCCAGAGATTAAGAAAACGATTATCTGGAATGAAATACTGACATTACATTGCTCTTGGAAGCTGGATCAGAAAGGGAGATAGGAGATGTTTTCCTCATATATCAGAAGTATTAAAAGGGATTACCGTTGTGACCTGTAGCTGAATATAGTCTTGTCCTCTAACATAAATGTGCAGACTCCTGGAAGTTAAACTGAAATGGCAGCAGGCTTGTTATTACTTGTCTGAGAAAAAAAAAAAAAAAATCTTCATGATACTGCCCTTAAAAGAGCATGGTATATAAAGGAACACATGGTAAAGATTTGCCCTGAGCTGGATTGGAGTGTGCAGCGTTAATCTGTTGTGCTGTAGTAGCCGAGTTCGGGACATTCAGTGATGGACTCTGCTGCATGGCTGGCGAGTCTGAATCTGATTCAGCTGGGTAACAGGCACATTAAAATCGAGTGGGGACCAACGCCTCTTGGTTCCTCGTAAAATGCTTCTCGTTGCTTACCTGTGGCAGGAGAAATGCACCTTCCTTTCATTGATTCGTGAGGGATTTATGTTGACAAGAGAAGTGTCTGAGGTTGACAAAACTAAGAGACCAAAGGTCTGAATTCTGTCTTGCATCAAGATCCAGCTGGCAGAAAGTGAAAGCGGGCTGAGAAGGAAGAGTAAGGGCAGCAGGAAATCTTCCGAAGCACTGCCTGCAAACTTACTATAAAGATTAACGCTTCTTATTACAGCTAGTGATGGCCTCTCAGGAGCGTGTTTTTGGAGTGTGGTCCTATTTTACCCCATTTGCCCTCACACGTTCACATGGATTTGGTCCCATGTGGGATACCAGATTTCTCATGCTGATTTTGTGATAACTGAAAATATTTCCCTCTCCTGCCTGTTCTGAGAATATTTTTAGAGAAATTGAACACATTTAGAAAGCACCGTGCCCTTAATTAAGTCAGGTTACAACCATTAGTCTGAAAATTGAATGATTTAAAAATATTGACATGTAACAGATATAACTGAAGTGTTAGTATGTTTACATGGGGTTGTGGGTTTTAATGCTGTTCCATGTATCTGTAAGCACTACTGATACCAAGGACTGCATTTCCAAAACAACTAAATATTTTGAGTGCTTAGACCAACATACTTCATAAATGCCACTACATTTTGTCAGGACCAAAAAGGAGTCACCCTCCTCAGGTGTCCAAGTTTGACTCCTGAAAATCGAGACCTCCAAGTTCATCCGTGTTTTGAAAATGGAACCTCAAGTGCTACAGTCCTACTTTTAAAGTCCCGCTTTTTTATCACTTGTTGAGACACATCATTTGTGAGAGAGGCAGGGTGTAGCGAGGATAAAGCTAAACTGTTCCACACTCCTCAAAACATTGTGGGATAGAATTAAACTGAAATCGGTTGTTGGTTCACTGAGCCATAGGAAGACATTCAGCCTTGGGGCATTTTTTTTTTTTTCCCCTGTCTGTAGCCGCATGAAATTTAAGTATCTTATCTAGTCAGAGGAGATAGAGAGAAATGTAACTCCACAGGATGGTATCTCAGGTTGGACTGAGTGCTTGTCTGTATGTAGCTATCTCTCTCCATTGGCCAGTTTTGATTAGATTATTTCTCTGATAAGTATTTTCAAAGACTTCGGGTTTGTTGCCTTGAGATGCTGCTGGGGAAGTATCATAAGCTACCAGGCATAAGATTCGCCACCCCTAACTTTAGATAGCTGCAGTGTCGGTGACTGTATGTGAGCTGGTTGACTGGACTCCCTCCAGAGTGAGTCAAGAAAAACAAGATAAGATTCATCTAACTTATTTCAGAAGTTTGTTTTAAGATGAAATGATTCTGCTTCTGGAGGCAGATTTCCTCTCTGTGAAGTCAGAGAAGTACAAAGGAAGCCAGGGTGGCTACCTGAGATGAAGACACCTACACATTGCAGAAGTTTGTGTTTTTGCCAAATACTCCTCCGCCACAACCGTACCTGTATTCTTCAGATAACAGAGTACAATAGCTTCCCTACCTTTAAATGCAAAAGTTAAATAACTTGGTAAACTGTGCTTGTTTTGGTAGATCAATAAAGCTGTTATCCCTTGTGTAAATGCTTTATCATGTAATTTTTAAATTCATGCCATTTGTTCAGTAGATTGTATCATAACCTTGTACCGTCTTTACAACCCGTCTCTATGCCAACGTGTGTGTAAGTACACAATTCCCAACATACAGGTCTGGTTCTCATTTAACATACAAATGATGTGGATTCTGTATGTCACCATTTTGTAAAATGTGATGCAATCAAGACATTTTTTTAATAATGAGAAATATTCCAAACAACGAACTGTGGCCAGAGTCTCAGACACATTTCTTCACTGTTTTCATGTCAATAGGAATGAAGTAGAGTTATGATATTTCTTGTTTGCAGCACCAAGTATAGAACAGGGAAACTGAGGTGACTACATCTTCATGCAAAAATATTTTTCTTAATTTTTCCTACTGCTGTACCAAATACCAAATACCTAGAACATTTCTAAAAAAATATCGCTAGATGTTCTGGTTGACAAAGTGGCCATGTAAGCCAGAGCACTGACCATCACCAGTGCAACAGTGGTGGAAAACCGTAAGAATGCTTTTTAGATGAGCTGCTTTTAGTGTGGTCTACAGAAAACCACTTTGGGGTGAAGCTCTGGCATCACAAAAGTGATCTAACCTTTACTGAGGTCATGGGGGCCAAGACTTCACCTTCTTCCTTTCTTTCCCTGTCTCTGCAAGTGGAGGACTATTAGTGAATGTGTTAATTAATGTTTGCTTAGGGCTTTGGAGTGGCAGTGTACCACCAAAGTGCTCATTAACGGTGGCAAACATTAGAGCTTGTGTCCTCGCTCCTCGTCACGGGAAGCACAGTTGCTCTCACTTTTTGTCCGTTGACCGCAATCTCTGCACCGTGCTCCGGGTCATCTGAGTTGTCCAGCAGCAGCACTTCCATCAAATAAAATTATTTCTTCTGTGGTAGATATTAATCAAAATCATCCTGCCACCCTCATTTCAAACTTCAAATATATTTTCACCTGGTTTTGCTTCTTATGCTGTAGTGGGAGGGAGGGATAAGATTAAATTAAAAAAAAAAAACCCAACCTGTGGAAAAGGGGCACAAGCAAATCAAATTCTGCAGTGGCGGGTAATAATTATGGTAGTAAAACATATTTCTAGATGAACCACAAATGTAAATATTAGGCTTTGGCATGAGCATACGGCTCTGCAGCCGTGTTCCTGAACTCCCGAGGATGAAGCTGTTGGAGGGGGTTGCTCAGGAAACCCTGCGCTGGAGCAACGCTAGCGGGAGCTGGACAGTGTGCCAGCATTTCCCCCAGCAAGATTAAATTATTTGATACCGTGTAGGATCTCGTGAGGTATTTGAGTGAAAAGTCCTGGGATGGAGATGACACAGTAAAACAAAAAGAGGGAGAGAGAGACTGTGCCACGCTCTAGGGAGTATATAAATATATTATAAAGCCCTGGAACACTCAATAATTAATCCTGAGCAAGAAGTCTCTCTCACTTTCTCTTTTTTTTCTTCTTTTTTTTTTTTTTTTTTTTCCACCACGGAAAGAACAACAAAACAAAGGCTTAGGAATTCTGTGCTCCCACCAAACTCAGTCACTAAAGCAAAAAAGAGTTCGGCTTAACCCTTGATATCCATAAAGCTATCTTATCTGCTGTTTGCTCACACATCTTTTCCCTCTGTTCTCAAATTGCTGCTCCTTTCCTTTGCTGCTTTTTTTAACCCATGACAGGAGACTGACTTGCCTCCTACTTTCTGGTTTCCCTCACATTGTGCTGCACAGGTTTTAATCAGAATTTCCGGAGCAATCCCAAACCTGTCTTGTCCTTGTTGCCTCGTGCAGTTTAACCTTCTGCAGTGGCTCTCGCTTTCAGCAACGCATGCCGCAGGTGATGTCCGCATCAGCCTTTCTTGCTGCCGAACAATCCGGGTTGTCTCATTTTCTGTTCTCCATCTTGGGTTTTGTCCTCTTAATTTAACTGTGAGGTGATAAGGCTGCAGGATGTGTCTTAATGCAGCCGCTCCCAGACGAGCCGATGCGGTTATATGACACTGGGAGATCTGTCAACCGCGATGCAGCGGCAAGATAGCGGCGTTTGGTGTCCCTGGGCTGGCGCTGGACCGTCTTCTCTTGGTCTGCGCCGCTAACAGGAGGTGTAGACTTGGGAATTTGGTTGGGTTTTTAGAGATTTGTCTCTTTGATGAAATATAGTACCCCCCCTTCCCAGGAACCACTGCTTGGGTCTCCTAATTTTCTCAAAGTAGCATGTTTGGACACGCGTGCAGCAGCAGAAAGAGTTGCTGATAGTTCAGGCGAAAGTACAGATAATGGAGCAGCTCTGTCAACTGTCCGAGCTTCCTCCTGAAAATCAGCTTCTCTTAATATTGGCACTGTTTCTTGTTTCCTTTACACTAGAAAAATGCCCTGAATCAGGTCCCTCTTATGTCAGGCAACGAGAATAAAACACAGTCCTGGGCCTGAAAAAAAAAAAAAAAAAAAAAAAAAGATCTTGGCAGGCAGAATAAATAAAAGGCAAAAGAGGCAGAAGGAAGTCCTGCAGAAATGAGCGGAAAGAGGAAAGTTTTCGAATGTCATGGCAGGTTTACAAGGCTGGTACTTCTCATTTTTGCTCAGTCTTTGTTGAATCTGCCTTCCTTTTGTTTGTTCGTGGGTATATTCTATTGCCCGTTCTCGGCTGATTCAGGGTTTGGAGGGAAGGCTGAAATCCACGGAGTTATTTCAAGGCACAAACTCATAATGGTTAATGGAAAAGGGGAATCAGGCTTCAGTTATTATTTAGTTTTGTCTGCAGGATGGCACTGTAGTATGGCTATGTCAATGTTACATTGGCTAAATAAAGGCTATGTACTTGAAGTAGTTTAAATGCAATAACACCCAAAAAAAAATAAAAAAAAAAGCAAAATGAACCCTCATACCAGATTAAAATAACATAAATAAAATGGAAAAAAAAAGAATAAAATAAATAAATAAAATAAAATAAAATAAAATAAAATAAAATAAACAAAACAAAACAAAATAAAACAAAATAAAACAAAATAAAACAAAAAATAAAATAAATCCAGAAAAGCTTACCATTGCTACACAACACTTGGTGCAGGAGTTACCACCCTTCTCTTCCATCTCAAATCAGACTGTCCCACCAGTGATACTGAAATGAACGTCTTTTTATTTTGCACGCACAACACAAATTTATACATAAAGCCGCATAACAACTAAAGATTTTCTTCTTTTAGTGATGCTAACGCTGAGTATAATCATTACTTTCATTGTCAGGCAATGGAAAAGTAAGTTGAGAATAAGCTGATACATTTCTTTATTCAAAACTAATCATAGCATAGTGCTATTTATTCTTACCAGAGGTATTTCCATAGCTAATTTTTCTGAAGGAGCATGTAGTGTAATGATCCTGGATTTTACGTGGTTCACACCCTTTGCCTCACCTTCCCCATCAATAAA
>VXBL01006508.1:12563-52390 GCA_013400195.1 Aramus guarauna | reverse complement strand
TTTTTTTTTTTTTTTTAATGCGCAGACAGCTCTCTGTTTAGGTTGGAGGGTGCAGTGGAGTCACATTTGAAATAAAGATGATAAGGTCTGCAGTAGTCCTGCAGAGGTTTGTTAATCTCTCACACACTCAGCAGTTCCTAAAGGGAGATTCCCAGGAGCGTTACAAACCTGAAAATCCCATCGGTAGGGTTGGGCAAGGACTTTGGGGAGATGGGTCAAACCTTGAGGTTCAAACTCAGCCCTTAAGTCCCATACAAGTCAGGAAAAGTTTTGCTGCAGGAGGAACAGGCTGAGAATTTCAAAATTTGGCCTTGCTAATGATAACACTGATAAAACTGCAAGGTTTGTAGATATTGATTGTTATACTCTGTTCTCCACAGATGATAGCTCGGATGCTGATTTGGACTGCATTGGCATTCATGAAGTTATTTCTCATTTTAATACTCAGATAACTGGAAGCAGGACCAGGACATCTGGGTTTCAGATTTTCCCTGAAATGTGGTTTCTGGGTTTTGTGTTGTTGATTTTTAAAGAGAACAAAATATATTCAGCCAGACTGTAAAAGCAAAAATAATCCATTCCAGTGATTTTTAAACTTTTTTTTATTTAAGAATCATTATATCTTCAGTTGGAGATATTTCTCTCTAAGAGATGTCACCTATTTGCATTTCACTCACTTTTTCTCAGTTTTCTTTTGCAGATCTGTTAGAACATGTCTACAGATCCCATTGCGCTCTGTGGACTGGTGTTGAAAATCATTGATCTGTCTAAATTAAGACTTCTATAGAAATTTCATAGGCAAGAGATTCACTTTAACCCTCATGATTCTACTGAAAATTTTGCTTTATTTGACCTTTTATTTTTTTGTAACTTGCACCTTCAGAAATCATGACCCCATGTGAAGACCTGACCTTTCAGTTATGTATAAGAGGAACATTTGAAAGCATGACCCAAGTGCAGCCTTTTGATAACTTGTTGATATTTTCAGGGGAGGAATTCATGATTTCAGAATATTCAGGGTTAACCATGCTGCAGTATGCCACATTCGGAGCAGTTATAAGGAGAACGATGCAGCTTCCACTCTCCCTTTCCAGGACTACCAGGAAGGCTTGGGATGAGTAGGGCAGAAAGAGTAGGCGATGGCATTGGCACAGAAAAAGAGGCATGAGTTGGAAGCATCCAGGGTATATCCTATGGTTCTGGTCTTCCGTCTCCTCCCGGGCTATGTGAGTTAATTCCTCATTATTACTGATATTGGGCTTGAAACTGGGAATGTGTTAAGGTGAAGAATGGAAAATTAATTGACATAGGGAATGATGAAGACTCAAACTGAAATGGTAGAGGGAAGAGGGATATACAGTGAGCTGCTGCAATATTAAGGGTCTGGCAGAGAGTGGGTTAGAGAAACACGTAATTATTTCTCATTGGGCATTTTGGTTGGAGGGGGAAAGGTGGCTACACCATCTGGCAGCTTTTTTGTTATTTAGTCCCAGCTGGTTCTTCTAGCGAGGGCTCCCAAAGAGACTAGAAAGCTGGCCTTGTTCGCTAGAAACTGTTGTGAGCTGGCTGGTATGCTCAAAGTCAGAAGAGGCTGTTCAAAAAAGCAAAATTTTGGAGGCTCACACGGAAAATTTTAATGACTTTCAGGCCAAATCTCATGACTTTGGTGGTTCAGCTTATAAATTCTGGAGTTCCTGGGATCACTAGTCTTCCTGTTCTGGAAAGGCTTAAACACATGCTTACTGCTGCGCACTGAATAAAGCCCCACAAACATTATGCCATGTCTACACTAAAACATGTCTGTGACTCTTTGCAAACTGCTGTGCTACACTATAAAGTCTTTAACAGAGGTGCCAAAAGTTCAAATGAGATTATTTATTTATATGTTTATACGGACAGAATACTAACAGAAAGAGAAAAAAAAATATAAAACATGTTTCCATTATTTCAATTATTGTTTTTTATGTAGAATTTTTCTATCCATGGTTGTGTCTGATTCTTGTCATGTCACTGTGGTGGAATAAGGGCTCATACTCCTTTGAAAAAGTAGTTACTGAGTTTCATTGTCTGTGTGGTTAACACTCAACCGCCACCTTTCCCGTTCAGTTCCTGTAACTTCCACTTCACTTTCAGCCCCCTTCACTCTGTCCAAGCTGCCGCAAATAAAGCAGTCATCATTGCTTCCTGGTACAGACTATCCTCTTTCTTCTCCCTTCTCTTTTCATCCTTAAAATCATCCGCAAGATCCGGTTGCTTTGCACGGATTTGAAGCGCATTGTTCAGGAGCCCACAAAGCTCATTTCAGCTCATCTGATTTCACGTGCGCTGCCTCTTGCACCGAGTTGCACTCTCATCTCAGAGCAAGCTTCAAGCATCGCGTCTCCCTCTCCTCTTTCATTCTCCTCCTCTCAGGCTCACTGCTCCTGCGAAGTGATCACCCTCCCTCTTAGCAATCCTCCCTCAGTCACTGGTGATGTGGCAATAATTCACGACTGCAAAAGCTGAATATATAAATTGAGGATTTAAAAAGATTAAGAACAGCGGCATAATTAAATCAAACCTGTGATCTCTTGTTTTTCTTACCCTTTCCTCTCCCTTTTCTCCAAGAACCACCCAGACTCCTACTCTTGCATTGCAGGGCAGAATTCAGTATGAGAACAATAGGGGTGGGTGGGTGTGTTGCAGGGAGATAATCAGAGACACAGCATCAAGCCCTAAGATCCAGAACCTGGAAAGCCATCTATAAGGACACTCCTTTTTACATCCTAAGAAAATTATGACAGTTTCTTCTCACTCAGAGCCCCCAAAGTCCTGTTGAATAAGAGTCATTGCTTGTCCATCTGTTTGCCTTTTTTTTTTTTTTTTTTTAAATTAGTTAGACTGACAAGAAGCTGCCTGCCACATTTTGTGTTGAATTCATTCTATTTAGCATGGGTTGGCTGCAAAGCAACTCCCTGCTTCAGTCAGATGGAGAGACCTGGCAGATGGGACATCTTTCAAGGTCATTTTTGCATGTGTCTGTGGGTATATGTGGCCAGAATAACCTTCACTGTGTCACTTTTATTTAAACACTTTTTTTTTTTCCTTTGTATATAATATATTGAAAATGCTACAACTTAAAAAATATTCTGCAAATACAAGCTCATTTTCATAGCCCTGACATCTTTTAAATATGTCATCAAAGTTTATTTTGCTAGCAATAAAACCATAAAATGCGATAATTTATGGAAGCAGCAGTGTCAATGTATGAAGTTAAAGAACAAGTGGTGAGTGGAATCAACAAGAGAACCAAGCAGTAGCAAAGACACCAATTCTTATCGTTTGCAATCCCGTCAGGCGCTGCCCTTAGGCTCCGACACGGCAGCAGTAGCTACTCAGTAAAGTTGAGATATCAGCTGGCCTGAGAACGGCCAGTCTGCCCCAAGGCTTTCATCTTAGATTGCCCTCTGTCGATACAATTCTTCCTTTACGCAAGATGTTTGTTAGAGTGAAGTTTTCCACCTGAATCTACCAAGTTTTACATCCTTGGTGGGGAACATGTGGTGGTTTACAGCCTGGGATGCTTTGCCAGAGTCCTCCTGTGCTTGTCCAGATTTCTTTGAACTGCACAGGGTCCTTTCAAAGTCAGCAGAGGCATCTTTTGGATACCTACAAAATACATGAATGGGACGGTGCACTAATGTGTACGTCTACTCACAGTCCCATAGCACGTCTGTATATGCATGCTCCACAAAAAGGAAAAGAAGATAGTAATTACTTGTAAAATATACAAGTACAGAAGCAGAACAGCTTTTCCATTCAGAGTCAACCGTGAAAGAATGCAAAACCCATTCAGTTTATGTGACTGCGCAGAAAGCTGATAGATCATCATTTCTATGAAGTGCAGATGTAGGTAAAAGTTATAACGATAAAGATTGTATCATCTTGAGTCTCCGAGAGGGAGTCCGGTTGCAGCTGACCTGGAAATCCCAGGGTGATTCTGTGTGTCCCCTGGAAGGTCAAAATCTTTTGTGTTATTTTCATCTTGTAAAATAATATAGTATTTCATTTTAATGTGGTGGCTTACATCTGAAATAAAAAGTGTTAACGTATTTGTTCATTCCTAAAAGTGTTTCCAACCCCAAGCCTGTTTGCAGTATTTGAAATTCCTACAGCAGGTTCTATATATACAATGTCAGTCCTGTTTTGCTATTCTGTTTTTCAAACATATCCGTCATTGTTGGATCTGTTTTTAACACATCAATACAAAAAAAAAAAACCCAAATCTAATCAAATGGATTACTGAGGATTAAGTAAAGTGGATAAGGACTTTTCTGTGGGTTCATAATCACTTCTAGTTGCATAATATACCTATTAGTATACATTATTAGTAAAATAATTTATTCATACTTAGTTGTATAGACTTTTGTCTGAGCATTTTCTTTCTATTCAACAAGAAAAAAGGATCACACATTATTACTCACTAAAATTTGGTTTTGTCACAATGGATGAATGGATAGAGAAATGGATTATTTTAACATGACTAATAGTCAGTTACAAGCCTGAAAAAAGACCTGTGTAGGAGACATATCATTTTAGGACATGGGAGAAGTAAAAAATGAAATTATACATGTGTACCCCTATATATTCATACAGATGCACACATACATGTATGCACACATCAGGTGATTTTTTAATTTTCTTTTTGTCTTCCAAACAAATATCGGAGAAAAAATATGTTTACATTTGAAATATTTCTGATAATAGTGAAAACTCCATAACTACAAACATCCAACATTGTTGAGCCTACCCATGTTCTTCAAAGAAAATTTTAGCTACAACTGGACTTGTTTTGGATACTTCAGTCTGTAAGAATAACGGCGGTGTAAAATCTGACATAATCTCTATGTTTCTCTAAAGTTCATTCTGTAAATGTAGCTTGAGATGGGCTTTCTTCCAGACTACAAAAACAAGCTGAGTGTAGCAGATAATTAACATATTTCTAATCACCACTTTTTACTGACTAAAGGTGAAAATTGTATTATTTGAAAATGTGTTATCTGCTATGGTTAAACAATACTTTTTCAAGATGTACTACTCCCTGTCAATGCTAAATGGATGATGATGAAAAAAAGTGAGCATCAACACATCAGGTAGTTTTCTGAATAGATGTGTTTTTCTAATCTGGGCTGAATCATTAAGTATAAACCACTCTGTATCAGAGTAAAAGAAAAAGGAGCTGAATTATAATGTTTAAAGATGCAAAATAGTTGTGAATGAGAATCAGTATGATCCTCTGTTCTGACTTTCCAGCAAGGCAATATGAATACAAGGGGCATTCACCCACCATGTGGGTGGTGGGAGAACTGAGCATCTCCTCCCTAAGCCTTGTGCGACACGGAAGGACCCCAGGCACGGTGCCACTGCACACAACTGCCACTGCACACACTCAGACAGCAAAGATGGGGGTGGAAAGAGGCACAAGTCCCTTGCCTTTTGCACGCTGCAGAAGGCTCCCACCCACTGAAGGAACCTGCGTGTTGGGGTCAGCTGTTTTCTTGGATGATGAGCTGTGTCTGGAGCTCCGGGTCAAGGGCTTGGAGGGAATCCACAGTCTTGTGCTGGGTGAAAGGATGGGCTGCCAGAGCTTCAGCAGCAGTAAGGATGCCCTCAGTTTCTCCCTGTTGCGTTGTTCAGTGATATAGTTCTCCACAGGGGACCTGGCTCTCTGGCAGTTCTCCTCCAGTTTTGTGCTCTCTGATAACATAGCACTTACTCAGTAATTTCTGTGCCAGTTCTACATCCTCTGCCTGCATGTCTTTGGTTTCTCAAATGGCTATGCTGTAGCCCAGTCTTAAGTTAAACAGTTTAACTGATGAAGAACTAACATGAAATCTAGGCACACTCTTTAAGGAGCTAATCACGCTAATAGTTTAGTCTGAATTTATCTAGTTTCATCTTCCAAACACTGGCTGGTACACTTTGTTTTTACTTCTTCTAAATTAAAGATCAGTTTACAGTCAGAAAGCTCTTCCTTCTCTAAGTGCCTATAACCCATGACCAGGTCAACTCTCGGTCATCTACAAGTATGTTAAATGGATTGGGAAACTATGATTTCCTCTTACAGGCATGTTTCCCTATCCTAGATTATCTTTTTAAGATAATTTCCAAAATCTTTCTTAATTATATCTTTTTTCATAGTGTGATTTCTGGAAAAGGTCCAGGAAAAACCTCATAGGTCCTATCACTAACAGCATTTCTATACTCTAACTTGATTTTTAACCACTCACAGATTTTGTTTGCATTCTTTGTTACAGCATGACATGCTTTACTCTTTTTTATCAGCTATTTATCCAGGAAGAAGCACAGCATATCGCCACCTTCTAAGTATGGTCTGTATCTCTGGTTCCTGGATGGAGGACCTTGCATTTGCCTGAATTGAAATGCACTTTTTATTAAATGAGTCTCTCTTAACAAAGTACTCACAAGGGTCAGCGTACCTAAGACCCTCCCTCTCTCCCAGTCTGCTGATTTTTATCCATAATGAAACTAAATGAGTGGGACATCAGCTTTAATGCTTTTTAGTAACTTCTTAAATTCATTTCACTGTGTTTAAACAAGTGCTAAACTTCATTTCCTCTCCCTAAAATGATGTAATCAGACTATTGAGTCTACGACTTGTTTTGATGGTAGATAGTCCTTGATTATTATTAATGCAAACGATTTAATATCCCCTCAAGCCACAACCAACCTGCATGGAAAGAAATGTTCCTTGGCTATAATATCAGGAAAGTAAACCAAGCTGGCCTCCTCATTGTTAATTTGGAAAAGAAAACAAAAAGACTTGCAGCTGGCCACAAATTTCTCATTTGTACCCCAAGCAATGTTTGAATGTTGCGTTTCTTTTCTCCTTATAAAAGTGTGAGTGTGATCTATCAAAACTCCACTCAAACTTCCTTTGAAATATGTTTATCTTTTGAGGAAGGCTTTTTTTTTTCATAATAAAAATATTATCCAGAGGAAACAGAGTTATACGCATTCAACAAATTTACAAGGTGATATTGTTAACATAGATTTTACTAGCAGAGGTCTTGCCAAGGGCCATACCTTTTCTCCCTGGTTATGTGATTTCCTCTTTGTTCAGCACACTCCAGTCCATTCTTCCTTCTGGTGTCTCCGCAGCCCATTTCTCATGCTGTTGCTCTGTGCGTGAGCTCCCATTTCAGGCAACGTAAAGCCTGCCACCGGCCATGAGCTCGGTGCTTTCCAGCTCTATGAAGTGACTGCCCGTGCTGGCACTTAAGTCTAAGGGTTGTAAGTCATTCTTTTTCCTCCTCAGTGCATCCAGTTTCTGCACAGTTAGAGTTTTTAGAATAAAATCCTATCTTTGCTCACTCTACAGTCAGTCTTTGTCCTAAGGCATAAAGGAAAGTGCTTAGGGTGACGTACCAGATTTTCAAGAAGACCAGGATAGACACCATGGCTGGTCGTCACAAAGTCTTCCCTTAGTTATTGTGTGGCAGAAGTTTTCACCAGCGCACTCAGGATTTTTTCTGGGGTGTGCTTGGAGAGAGTGTTAGATGCTGTGATGGATCTAGCAGGACGTATAGGAAGCATACAGTAGGATTAAGGGCTTGCTTGTTTCAGAGAATCAAACATAGAGAAGACCACCACAGAGAGGCTGGTGTGTCACTGGAGTAAACGTGCCAGCAAGTCTGTACTCTTTGGCTGACGTGAAGCAGAGAGACGTCTACAGCAGCTCTGCTAACTTGGCATGGGGCTGTGACCTTACCTGACTCTAATTGCTTAATTGCTTAGGGGCCACTTACATGCAACCCAAACAGATGGACTGCTTGATATCAGTGTGGAGATGACTACATTTTTTTCTGCAAAAAAATATTTTTAGAAGACTCTTGCAATATACTTTTCCATTCTCACTTCCTACCTTTCCATGCCTCATCATTTTTCTCTTTCCTTCCTCATGCATTCTCCTTCATGTCTTTCTTTGGAAGAATCACTTTAATACATAACACACATTATCCAGCACCTCCACAAAGAACAAAAGGAAGGCTAAGTGCTAAAAGAAGAAGGGTGCATATAAAAGGAGCTCAACATATTTCTATATTAAAATTATAGCTATTAAAATATTTCCGTATCCAACACCCACATTCTGTATCATCTGCAGCAGCTGCAGAGGCAGAAGAAAACTTGAGGCTTTACTTACAGGCCTTCAGGGAACAGCAGCTTCTCAAGGCCATAAATACCTTATTGCCATCAGCATGGTTTCTCCTGCCCTAAGGTTTTTTTCTGAATTGTATAAATAAGGATCAATGCTGAGAAAAGCTACGTATGTTCAGCAGCCATTGACTCTTGTTGAACCTAGAGCCCTTGGTCCTTGCAGATCCATTTACTCACTGATCATTAAGCTGATGACAACTGCCACTTCTTAGAGTTGGTCATTTTTCTTGCAGTGCTGACCCTCCAGACAAAAAGAAACAAAACGAACAACAACAACCACAAACCCCAAATGAAAAACCTAAAATAACCCCAAAAACCAACCAAACAAAAAACCCCAACCCAACCCAACCAAACAAACAAACAAAAAAAAAAAACAACAGAGCAAAATAAGGATAATTAATCTCAATGGAAACAAATATTGGGCTAGATTTCCTGCCTGTGACTCCTCTTTACTCATAATTTAAATATTTGGAGTGTTTGGGATAGAAGTACATAAACAATGGATGATAAGGAGGCATAAGATGAGAAGTGGCATGGCACTGAACAGGTCAGAAGTTCAGGTAATGTGCAGCTCACTGTTCATCAGATGCTGAATTCATCTCCATAGGTAGAAGACAGCCTTTCCCATAATGGGCAGTAAGACACAAGCCTCTAAAACCTGATCTTCAACTATTTATATATTTTTTTAATTTATTTTTTTTTCAGGGATCTTATAAAAAAGTCACTCCCTTTTTCTGCTGTAAATAGTAGCGGAGTGTACTCCATGGTAGCACCTAGCTACATGTTTTTGAGGTGAAAGCATTTTCACCTTTCAGTATTTGCTCAGAAGCTTTGATAGGCAAAGAATTGGAAGACCTCTTGTTTTGGTTATACTCAGGTCAGAGGGCTTTGACTTGCAACAAAGATAACAAACTGGAATCTGGACTTGGACTCCCACATTCAACTGAAAATTTCTCAGAGCCTTATCCAGGCTTATATCCCAGGACTCAGAAATCTCAATTTCCAGGCTGTGTTGTGTCAGCTCCTGATACTTTTTCCATGAGAAAAGTTATCTTAAAATCATGATAAAAAATATCTTGTTCTATGGGATTGTTCCACCCACTTTCTTTTCATCATTTAACTGTTATAAATTCTGACGGTTTAGGAAAGTTTGCTGCTATTTTTTCCCCTTCTAATTCCACCTCATTTCTACTCTGTGTGGTGGCTAAATATTCCTTTTTTCTCTTCTTTTTTTCACACATTTTGAACATTTGGCATTGATTAGCATATCTTTGTCCTTCATCAAGATCCCATTGAAACCTCTCTGAAAAACCTCCCATAAAAGTCGCAAAGAGCCAACACAGTTCCTTAGTCATCACTTTCCCAAGTTATTCAGAGGCTGTTTCCTCCCAGATCAGTCCTCCTACCTCTTTAATTGTTTGAGTCGATGCCTCTGAAGTGCCTCCAGCTCTTTCTGATAATGAGGTGTTTCAACTGAACACCTTTCCAGATGTTGTGTCACTGGCATTAGGCACAAAGAAGAGGTTTGTTACCACCTTACACAGAAACATGGTGGTGATTCTGTTTATGCACTCTGGAATAAAGTTTTAATAGGGTTTTTCTGGGGGGGTTGGGGTTTGTTTGATCTTTGGTTTTGCCTGTTATATATCAATTGCAAATTTATGTCTAATTTACAGGTTAGAAATGAGCAAATGACTTGAGCACATTTTCAGCAGCTGCAACCTGCCATCTGAAGTGATTATATTTCATTCCAATGTTGGTTGTTTCCCTTCAAATTGTCACTTGAGCTGCTGTTTTAGAACTGCAGGTTGCCCTCAGCTTTCTGGTCATCATTTTGATGATCTGGCTGAAGCACTTAGTAGGGTGAAGATTGCCATTTTCTGCCCCATGGTGATGCTTGTCTGGTTTTTCACAAATGCTTGACCTATTATTTGACCTAGGTGACTAGTACAGATCAACTCTGAAATAAATACTTTGTAAATTTTAAGGCCAGAAGGGAACATTATGCTCATCTGATCTGACATTCTACAAGCAAAAGGGCATGGAGTTTGACAGGTAGCTCCCATCTTTTGGCTTAGCTGAAATATGTATTTTAGAAAGTCTTGTCTCAGAGATTTGAAGTGATAGGCAGTCTGCCTTATCTCCAGATAAGTTATTCCAATGACTAATTGCCCTAACTGTAAAAAAAAAAAATAAAAAAAAAATTATGCAGCATATCCAGAGTCAATTAATCCAGCTTTAGAGTCCAGTCATTAGATCTTGTTGTTTCTTGATCTTTTAGATTGCTATAATAAATCTTTTACCCATGTAAGTAACTGCACTTGCAAAGAAAATGACAAACTCAGGGGCTTAGATATATTGCCTACAGATGTGTGTTAAGCAATAAAAAGAAGATTTAAGCTGAGGAAAAAATAAATATTAAATTGTTGATCTGTTTGTGGAAAATGCATTTTCCCCATAAGACTATTAAAAAGAGTGGATAAATTGCTCATCATAAATAACTGGAGAAGGCTGACTAATTTCCCAAATTTCCTTTGACATTTCTGTTTTCCCCCTCCTCTCAGAAGATATTACTTGAAAACTTGGGGGGGAGGGGGCTGTTCTTTGGTGGTGTGTTTTTTTTTTTATTTCCCCCCGGATATAATTTGATTCTGTGATGACTTCCCAATGAAAGTGGTTTTGTTCTGAAAAGAAATTGTGAAAAAGCAAAGGAAATCAAATGTTGATTTCTGTTCACATAAACTAATGGCATCAATAAGAAGTAAATTTGAATAGAAAGTAATTCATAAGTACAGCAGGGGTCTGGTTTTCTGCCACCGTGCAATGTAATTAAAATGGAGCTTCCATAGATATAAATTTGGAGTAATCAGAACGTTCCATCTGCTACTGCATCCATTTCTGAGTGGTTCCAGAGCTGGCGGATCTAGCTTCTTCCAAGACAACTGTTTCTTGACTGAAGCAAGCTGCCCAAGCAGTGGCCATTTCAATTCAGTTGCAAGCAACACAAAAATTATCATTTACCTTGAGATGGCTTGTCAAGGTAGGTCTTTTCTGCAATAAATGGGGTGACTGTGTACTGAGTGTGTTTGCTCACGGTATACAGTTTCATAGTTTGTTCTGGCTCCATAGAGCCCCTCGTATTTTGGCAAACAGCAGAGCCGTCAGCCTCCAAACTCCATGCCAACATCCTGTGCACAGCCCGCCAAAAGGCAAATGATGGCTTGAAGACCAGCAAAGTGATGCAGAGCTGATCCAAGTTCGTGATTCTTTTGGGCAAGAGGGGAGAATTGCTTTGGGTTCTCATTTGTAATTGCTCGAGCACATGCCCTAAAGCCCTGGGTGGAAACATAAATATCTGCTCCACTAATCAGAACAGCTAATGAGCTATGAGCCTTAAAAAATTTGTGTGCTGGGCAAAGGGGGCAATGGTGAGCGGCCTGTCCTTAAGAGCCCACAACAGACATGAAAATATGAGCAACGAACAGAAGACAAAGGCATGAGGAACTCAGGGAGAGGATGAGGATTGCTGGAGAGGCTGGCGGTACAAAAGCCATCGAGATCATTCACAGAGCATAAAAATCACAGCTCTTGCGCTATAATTAGATTAGGTGTCTGGGATGTAGATATACCTGCAACGACTCATTAACAATCTTTAGCTAAAGCAACATTAATTTGATCCCATCACGTCTGCCACCTTTCACCAGACCATGAGATTAGCCTGGGACAAAACACCTGGAAAGAGAATTTGATGAAAACATGTTATGAAAATTTCTTAATGGAGGAGATTTACACCCAATGGATTATAATCCTTTATTAACAGCTCACCTGTAAATCCTGATAATTTTCCTTTCTGTGAGTTTCCAGTATAATATTTGCACACCCTGATTATAAATTTTGAAGGAATAGCTTATAACTGTGGTTAAAATGCAGCATTAAAGCAGTTAAACAGCCTCCTTATTAGCATTAGAACTATAGTCAAAACACATTATACTTGGCTAATAAATTTATTTTTTATGTAATGGAAATGCCATCAAAGCATAGTTAATCTGAATTGAATTGGATTATAATTGGAGCTCTTGTGCGCAAGGAATGAAAATTATTCTTTATTGTTGCAGACTGACAATGCAGCATTTGTTACTCCCTCCTCACTACCCTTCTAAGTGGCAGCTGTAATATTAGTGTGCGCATCTCGTAAGCCGTGCATATAATATTACCGTGTCTCTGAGCATGGAGTTTAGCAGTAAGACAGAGGGAAATGTATTGCTCTGGATGTAATTCATCACACTTTCACTCTGTTCATTCAGAGGTGCATGTACTTGAGAAAGAGTCTTGTGCATAAGCATCCTCACTTTTTGCCCGCACTACTGGCTACATATGTTAGTGTGGGTGGTGTGAATGTGAGTTCCCAGGACTCGGAGGGAAATCTCAGATCCTCTTTTACAGCATTGAAGGCTGAGTGGTAAATATGCACCCCAGGGCTTCACCATACTGCTCAGACTTCCTGACTGCTCCCCAAATAGCTGAAGTAATTTCCCCAAGACTTTATACATGCAACTTACCTCTCTAGTGAACAGGGTATGATGAAGGGATGCTCATGCCATAGAGTTTTGGTGCCTTTTCATCATCTGCAGGGTACCAGGGAAGGATCCACACACTGTTGGAGTGTGCACAGGTTCACTCTTGCACTGCTTAACTGGTAGACTCACTACAAAGAGGCGACGGAGAGAGGGCAGGATGTGCAGTGCCCTACTAACAGGGAATTATTTTCCCTAAGGCATGTGTGTACGGTGAGGACAGATGCGTTCCTGCTGCAGGAGGAGAACTTGTCACAGCAGCAAGAGGAAATCTGATGCAAAAACCAAAGGGTAGATGTCCCCATTCAGGACACCACCACGCTCAGCACCACGGTACCTAGGCACGTCGTCAAGGAAACAATGTTAGGACCTTTCTAGCAACAACTATGTTTAGTGACACTTACACTGCCACTAAAATAACTCTTCTCCTGGTGCGGGTATGAGGTCTGGGAAGGAAGAAGAAGAAAGCAGCAAGGAGTGATTCTCTTTTTTCCTTGTTTGTTTTTTTGTTTGTGGGGTTTTTTTCTTGTTTCACTTATGTTAAACCAAAACAAATGAGCAAAATGCACTTTGCCCACTCACAAAACCAACTGGTGCTGTAAACAAAGAGAAAGCAGGATATTAATAAAGTATAACTCAGCTGAGAGCAAAGGGAATATTCCCCATAAGTCTGTCTGATTTCTATGTCATCTATCCCAAATTTACAATGTGGCAATTTCTAGTCGCTTATAAACCATTAAAATTTGCAGCACAGTAAGCAGCTAATGTAATTTTGCCTGCGAGTGGTATCATATCTCGGATCCGCAGGGAGATCAGCGTACTCGTGTCTTATCATTGCCTTCTGTGGTAGGTAAAAGTGCCCGGTGCTGTTGGGCTTGGGCCCACTGTGAGTTAGTTGAAGTTCATTACTGACAACCTGGGGCTCAGTTCCACTTATCTGCAAGTTCTCATTTAGCTTGAATCGTCACAGTATCAGAGCATCTTCCAAAAAAACACGTTAAGCAATCAGATTAGTACCCAGCACATCTGGTTTTATCTCTCGTTTCTCTCTTTCTCCCCAAGAGTAGGACAGGGCAAAGAGGCACTTTACTCAGAAAGATGACATTGCTAACAAAAAACAGAATGCATCCCAAGCCAGCCTGGCAGAATGTTGTTAATGCTTCAGAGTCAAACACTGAAAAACATAGAAAATCCAAAATGAAGATTGCCTGTGAGACATGTATTGTCTCTTATTTAGCATTGATTAAATACACAGGTTTGGTTGGTAGGAGATTTATTTTTTTGACTCCTTATTTCATGCAGTACCACAGATGGAGAGTGGTAGCAAGTTTTTCCCTTTATGGTTTTATTTTTTATATATATAAATAACTATAATAAACATATTAAACACATGTATATAATTTTCACTTTTTTGTGGCTTATTGACTAGAAGCAAAGAAATTAATTTGCCTGTGTTCTTTTCTGAGGTGTTCAGCAGTTTTGTTCCCTTGTCCTTGAGGAAAGTTAATTAACTGATATTTATATCTTTCTATAAGGTAGGGGAGAGGTGTTAGCTCCCATTTTCCCTTCCAGTGCCTGGTGTCTCAAAGCATGAGGCCATATAATACAGCTCAGATTCACCCTTGCGAGTCCCTATTTGTTCTTCCCACCATGAATCCCAGCCCCATCAGATCCCAGTTGCTGTTTTCTGCTTTAATTCTTTCTGCTTTGGCTTTTTTACATTCTGCACTTCAGCCTTGCAACTTTGATGGTGGCATGAGGTCAAGATGAACATTATTCCTGACCCCAGTCTGGAGCAACTGAGTATAACCACTACGATGGAAGTTCTGGCTTTACTCTATAAGCCTGTTTTGAAAATACTTAGCCAATTCACCCCAATGTAGTGCTGCAAATCTAGTCAGTGCTAGGAGCTGTGAAAGGAAAAGACTCACTTGGCAGAGGTGGATTTTTCTGAGCAGGTTGTGGTTTGGTATAAACTAGAGCAAGATGCAGAGACCAGTAGCACTGGAGTTGAATACCTGCTAGAAGATGCTGAATGCCTTGGGCTACTGCTCTTGACTTCAGTTAATGCAGCATTAAGCTCTGATTGTCTTCAGCTCCCACAGACATGCGTGAGAAGTGAATTTGCTCAGCATCTTGCAGGCTCTCACCATAGAGAATCCATTTCCCAATGCTATATGTTATTTTCTAGAAATGATTTTACAGTGCGTTTAAACACCTCTATTAAATTATTTTCTTCCCAAGAAAGTACTTACTGCTCATTCAGTGGCTGGAATTGATTGCCAAACCAGTTTTGTTCTGTTTTGTTTCATTTTGTTTTCTTAGTAGCTCAACAGAGGAATAAAAACTAGGCAATGACAGAAAAAGTAAGATTAAAATAAGGGTCAAATATCCCTTTTCCTTGTAAGGGAAAAAAAAGTTTCAGGGACCTTAACTGAAACAGAATGAATCTATGGAAAACTATACCATGCAAATGCTACCTCCACCTTGTTCATATATCCACAAGCTGCATAGCTTGGCTCGAGGAGGATGGCTCAAAAACTCAGGAAAGCACGTGCTCCACGTGCCACCCACCCATTCCCAGCAGTTATCCTGGGTCTGCACCTCTTGCTGTAGGGCTGCAAACTATTCAGCTAGAAAGTCTGTGCTGACAGAGATAGCTTAAGTATACTCAAAAACCTTTAAAGTTCCATTAGATCTCTAAAATACATTTCAAAGTCCTTCTTCCTATTGCAAAGAGTTGGAGTGAAAGCCTTAAGAAAACCTGGCTGGCCACCCTGGAGAGTGTGAGAAGAAAGGTGCACCACCTCTAGCTCTGGCAAGGAGATGCGCAGAACTTCAAATTGTACATTCGCTTTGCTCCTCAGAGATAAATTTACCCTTGCCTGGTTTTTGGTCCTGTTGAACACTAACAGCAAAGAAACCCAGCCACTGGAGAGCTAGACATTGTTACTGGGGATTGCTGAACCCTAGTTTGGTCTTGGCCACAACCATGAATTGTGCCTGTGCCTGGGAGAAGATTGCAGGAAGCTTCATCTTCAGCTGTGCTCTGCCCCTGGAGTCTCCTTCAGCACACATTCCATCCAACGCATGTTTCTGCTGAAATATGTTTAACCTCCTGTTGGATATGGGTCAGACAGAGCTGGTCAAGTGATAGCAGCCCTGCACCTGCAGCCATGTGGGGTTGCAGCAAGAAGGATGCTGAAATGGAGTTGTACTGTGGGTATCAGCAAAACAAGTCTCATACATCACTTTGATAAGCTAGTGGGGGTGGGAAGGTCTGGGAAACCTCAAATCTCTTTGTGGTCTTCACTTTTCAGTGTCTCCATTTAACCGCCCCCACACACTACTACTGTCTGTCTTGTCTAATTTAGAGTGTAAATTCTTCAGGGCAGGGACTGTCTCTCACTGTGTGTTTGCGTGGTGAGGCCATGATCCTGATTGGCAGTTCCGAGTACACTACAAATCTATTTTAATATAACCCCAAATTGAAAATTCTGTATCTCTGAGCCTTAGGGGATGCGGGACTGTATTCAGGAAAACAGAAGCTCTGAAAAAATACTGAAAGGTCATTGCAGACAATGTACTGAATATGAACTGTGAACGTGGAGCTAATCACTAAGAGACAAGGCTAATTTTGCTCTTGGTCAAATGCAGGCAAGTTGATCGGGATGATGGAGGCATCGCTAACCATGTATTAGGATATTGAGGGAAGTTGGGGCTGCATGTGTCTCCATTTCTCATGTCTATCCTTCCAAAAAGTTGTTGAGAAAATAGAATGGATTTCAGAAAGAGAGAAAAGATGATTTAAGGGCTGGAAATCTCATCTAACTTCAGTCACTTAAATGAGGCATCCAAGTGAAGGTCATAGTTGCCCTAGAATAGTTAGATAGTTACTGAAGAGAGACAGACACCTTCAGGGGATATTCACACTTGAGGTTAGTTGAACTGCCTTCTGGAGGAGCCTTCACTGATTACAAAGGGATGCTCAGGCAAGTAGGCACAGGCAGTTGCCTGAGTTTGGTACCATCAATCTTCTCGCCCCCCAAAAAAGAATGATTTTAACACTGAGTGTATTTAGTTTGTTGGAAAGAAGGTTAAGAGAAGACTTGCTGACACTGTGTAAGTACCTACACAGGAAGAGGGTTTTCAATAGGATAGGGCTCTTTCGTCTCTCAGACAAAGGTATAACAAGATCCAGTGACTGGAAGTCGAAGCCAGACAGATTCAAACTAAAGATAAGGTGCAAATTTTAGCAGCAAGAGTAATGAACCTTGGGAACAATTTACAATGGAGGTGTTAGATTTTCCATGACTTGAAGGCTCTAAATCTCTCTGAAAGATATGCTGCAGCTTAGCCATTAGTTATGAAGCTACAGAAATTGCTAGGTGATATGTAGAAGGTTACATTAGATGGTCATAAAAGCACTGTCTAGTGATAAAATGCACTAATCTAAATAATGGTACTAAATGTTCCATCATAACACATTGATTTTGCATATACTGTACCAGCTCAGTGTTACTCAGTTAAAATTTCCTGCATTTTTAGGTGCAAGTGGACAAAGTACACAGCTTCCTCAGCACCCCAACAACAGGAATATATTCATCCCTTCCTACAGACTGTTCACAGCCTAATCCATCATCTCTCCAACTCACCATTTCTCAGTGCGTACACCAAGAGTGCCTTATGGAGTCTGTTAAGAACCACATTTAGGCTCCTGAGAATAGTTTTCAGAACTGAGGTCCCTCTGGTCTGAAGGAATTGCCTGTTTCCCGGAGATGCTCTAATTCTCCTGGACTGCACTTTCCACTCTTGATGGAGTGTATGAGGGCAAGCAGCTTAGAGACCTGAAGTTAGTGAAACACTAAAGGTGAGGAACATGGTTTCCTGAGCTTTTTGAGTTGATGTAGCTAAAGGAGAAGCATAATCACAGGAATTACTTGCAATATTTCCCCCTCTTCCACTGCTGCAAGACCCATAGCTCTAGATGGTTTTCATTGCCCAGGTGGCTGCAGATGAACCTGAAAAGTCCACTGGAGTTGAGACGAGCTGGTGTTTGCTCTAGAGGGTACCTGTTCTAGATGGATGGTATGGTGTGTGCTGCTCGGCACTGAAGTTGTCAAAGTACATTTGTCTGTGATATGGGGGATTAAACTTTGTTTTGCTGTGCATGCAGGACAGCTGCCAATCATACGTGCCTGAAAAGTGCACATGGTATTCAGGGAGGAGGAAGCCACAGCCAGCTATGAAATGAGAACAGGTTTTCAAGTGCCAGGATACTCTGAATATTCATTACTGCGGTTTTGGGTTTGGTTTTGTTTTTTAAGAAAATGATGAATTTGAGGAAAATTGAGCAAATAATTGCTATCTGTGACAGCTGCAATTAATGTGCTAATAAGGTAAGACTTCTGAAGCTCTTCTTTTCCGGTAACTAAGAAATTTCAGATACTTACCACACTACTGCATGTTGTCAGTGATCATTCTGTAGGAAAAACAGTTATTTGGGGAGCGTGAATACTCTGAAAATGAAAACTAAACCACAAAGAAAAGTTTCCTGGCAATGTCTATTATTAATCCAGAAGGACGTTATGGTAGACAGGGAGGAAGTTCTTGTGGCTAATTCACTAACCTGGACAGCAGGAGATGTGGGCTTCATCACAGCTTCTTAAACATATACTTCTGACCCTGGTGATGCAACTCAACCTCTTATTGCCCTCAGTTCCTGTGAAGAGCACTTGTTTTCCATTACTCTGTTTTGACATCTCCGTACTGTAAGCTCTGTAGTGCTGCCCATCATTGCTATGAGGCCGTATAGTACCCAATTCCAGACAGTCTCAACCTCAGATGTTGCACACTGTATTTATGAAAAATTATAGGAAAGGGTGCTCCCATCAATGCAAATGAAAATTTAAACACTGCAACCAGCAGGCAAATGTGCTTGGGTTTACACTCCTGGAAGGGAAGGAGCTTTTCTCCATGGAGAGAGTGAAAACAATTAGCAGTCACCATAATTTTCATCCCCACATCACAAAAGTACTTTACGAAGGCTGATAAGTACCATTAACCCCATTTTACAGATGGGTGGGAAACAGCATCATGGAGCAGCAAAGTGAGTTGCTCAAGGCCATGTAGTAACTCAGCAGAAGCTATGCAAATAGAAACCAGGTCTCCTGATGCCAAGCCTTATTCCTTGGCCCACACAGCTTCTACACAGGAGACCTGACCTAATTCCAACATCCGTGAGAGCGGCATCCTCCTTTGCAACAAGCCTAAGCAGGTACATGGAGTGAATGAATGAGCCTGCTTCTCCAGTGCTCACCATTCTTGTGCAATAATTGCTCCGCAGACGTTTTTGTGAGCTTGATAAATGTTTTATTTACATGGAAATGTCTCGGCTAACACCCACAGTAAACACGAGGCGGTAGTCAAAACGTTACTACATCTATTATCACAGAGAGTGGGCTGAAAGATATGCCTGCGTCTGCTGTGAGCAGGCCTTATTTTATTAGCACTGCGGTACTTCACTATTTGTATGGGAGATGCGCCATCCACTTTTGCATGATGGTGACCATGATTTAAGGGCTCCCACCCCCTGAGGCTGCTTATTTCTCTACTCTACATTTGAAACCATTTTTAAACGACATTTGCAATTAAGACCCTAAAGAGGATGCTTATTGGTAGGGATAGTGCATAGTAAATTGGGTGTCTGGGTTTGGCAGTGGTTTGGGAGATGTTGCAAATACCTGGCGCACAAGTCCCTCATGCAGGCTTTGTTCTGCAGGAGACACGGCGTGATCATTCCAACAGTGGGCAGGGAGCTGAGAGGCTGTTTCTAGTCCTGGCTTTGCCACCATGTCTGCGTGAGTCACGTAAGGTAGGATCCACCCTGCTTAAATTCAGGTGGTTCACCGAGCAACCGGATTTTAGAGTGTCAGGGCTCTTCTGTAGTTGATGGATCTATAAGATCTGTCTCCCATTGGAGCTGCCTGTCTATATTGACTGATAAAAAAAGCCTTTACACTCATAGTTAGTCTGTTCCTTAGAACTAATTGATTTTGTGCAATTCTAGTCTACAATGCTGTATTTTTTGACTGCATAGTGCAAGGTTACTAGGTCTCTTTCCTTAAATGTAAGGATCATGAGCCTCAAAGTTTCACAGACTGAATACTCGCAAACTGAGGTCACTCGGACTTTATTTCTTCAGGATTTCCTCTGTGTTTTGCATAAGTAAAATGGGTATAATGACATTCTATGTAATTCAGCAGAGACCTGCAGCACAGAGGAACCGAAGCCTGCATTACTGATATATTTGTTTTAACACAGATTTCATATTAACAGCATTTCTGCAGGATAACAGTGGGATCAGTAGTAGCTTATTTAATAATGACCAATTCCACATGCTCCAGGAAACCAAAGGCCACTTAAGGTCTTTAAGAAGAAAGGCAAAGTAGTTTCCGACATTGGAGAATACCAGCAAGAAAAAACATGGATGCACAGAAAACTGCTGCCAAAATACAAGTCCGTGATGGATGGAAAGTGCGATGGAAATACTAAGTAAAATATTATCATTTGTTATTACAGCTGCGGTGCAATACAGCCATTTTTTATAGCTGAACATGTCATCTTTTTTCTTCTTTTGTCTCACTGCAACTTTCAGGAAGCTATAGCTGATCTGCTGGCTGTGTATCTCTGTGCCTGAGTATGTAAATGCATAAGAACGGGTACTGATTTGCATGAAAGAAAGCAATGGAAGTCTTTTATATTTAATGTAGGAAATATAGGTAGAGGTTGCTTTGTCAGCAGTTTGAAATCCTTTGGAATTTGTCTATTCAAGACAATTTATAAACATATTCTCCAAGACAAAAAAAAGAACACCACAAAACCAAACTATTCCCAAATAAAGTAATACCTAGTGTTGTCGTAGCCTAGGGTGGGGATAAGGTGTGGGGATGGACTAATACGATTTGGGAAATTTCTCTATTAATGAGAAATCATCTATATGACTCATTCCTAGTCTGTCTGATTTTTATTTGTGGATTTTTTTTTTTCCAATGACTAATACCTATCCATCTCACTTGTTCTTGTTTTAGCATTATTAACACACCCAGTAGCTCTGCTGCTATTTCACAGAAAATATCTTCCTTTGCAAAATTCAAGAGCTTAGGAATGTTTTAATGTTTTAATAGTGCAATATTTGCGTGCTATTATTTACCTCAATACCGATACATATGACCCCAGTACTTTGCCTACCAGTTATAAATGTGGGGGATATGGATGAACCTAAATTTGTCAGAAACAGGAGAGTGTAAACATGAAGGGACAAAGGGGAGATGAAAAGAAAACCACTGGGTCAATCTTCTGAACATTTCAAATGATTGTACACTGATGTAAGATGTATGGGGAATAAGCCAGAGGAACGGAGAATCTTAATACATAATTAGAATTATGTCTTAATTGGCTTAACAGAGGTTTGCTAGGCTAATTCACATGACTGGAATATAGATGTAAAAAGGTATGGCTCATTCAGAGAGGACAGCAGGAAAGAAAAAAGATGTGGTTTATAGATCAAGGACATATCATTTGCTCCGATAGCCAGAATTTAGTGTGAGATAGACTTGTGGAAACTGTCTCGCTAAAATAGAACGGAGCCAGCAGAGCGGTGGGATGGGCTGATGGTGACCCTCAAAGCAGGCAATGAGATGAATGCCTTGAACATCTACTGGAATATTTTAAACCCCAGGAGCTGTTCTCAGTGGGGGACACTGACACCAAACATCAGCCAGGACAGAAATACAGCAAGAATAGCAAATTCCTGGGTTTCTCTGGGACCTGCCTTTTATCCTGAAAAATTGGGATGGCTGATGTGAGAAAAAGCTCTTGTAGGTTCTCTTCTGACCAATAGATATGAATTCATTGAGAAAATAAACTAAGAAGACACCGAGAAGAGTGTGAATACCCTGACTCCTGGGAAGATAAGAGGGAGCAAATCAGAAAGTAAAAAATCAAAGAGGATTTAAGAAAGGAGACATCAATAAATTCAGCTATTTGGTAGCAGAGATCTCATTGGAAGCAAATGTAGGGGGAAAGAGTTGCAAAAAGCAGACTGAGAAAACTCTGGGGCTCAAATTACTATATGGAAGGTGTAGGAAGGTTAATGAGAGCTTGTCTGATGCATGATAATCTCCCTTCTATGAAATTTAGGAAAAAAATACAGGGGAAATGGAAGATAGGTCAAATCAGTGGGAAATAATATAAGCACAAGCACACAGGGACAAAATCAGAATGGATAAAATGTTATGCAAAGGATTTGCAGCAATATAAAAGCATATTGGGTAGGGCCATTAGAAGAGGAAGGAAAGAGCATGAAGAAATAACCCAGCAAAACATGTTTATTTTTAACTTGAATCAGTTAATTTGTTCACCATGCGGTCCTGCAAACTGTTGTACTGGCACAAATGAGCGGTAATGCAAGGGAAAGAGGGATGGCACAGGGAAAGGAGGAGGAGGGGCTGGAAGCTGCCTAAAGCAATTCTGTCACTAAAAGAAATGTAAGTGCAGGACCATTACTCAACGGACAAAGAAAGAAAATAACTGATGATGGGGCTGGAGCATTTAATGCGTTTTTGCTTTAGTCTTCCCTAGAAAAATTAACTGTGATTGGGTGACTAACAAAATTAATAACAGGCTTGAAAAACTGAAACAAGGAAGGTATAGTAAGAAAATTTTTGGATCAGTTAGATGTTTTCATATCAGCAGAATGTGATGTAGNTCAGCCTGTCTCCGTAGCAGAGGTGCTCCAGACCTCGGATCATCTCCGTGGCCTCCTCTGGACTCACTCCAACAGCTCCATGTCCTTCTTGTCCTGGGGACTCCAGAGCTGGATGCAGTGCTTCAGAGGGGGTTCTTACAAAAGCAGAGTAGAGGGGCAGAATCCCCTCCCTTGACCTGCTGCTCACACTTCTTTTGATGCAGCCCAGGACACTGTTGGTTTTCTGGGCTGCAAGCGCACACTGCCAGCTCATGTTGAGCTTCTCACCAACCAACACCCACAAGTGTTCCTCACAGAATATTTAAGAACTCAATAAAAGTGCTCTGTTAATATTTATCTTTGATAATTCTGGGACCATGATCAATTCCCAGTGTAAACCCTCTTCCTTGACTTCAGCAAGGTTTTTGAAAGGCTCTGAGACCTCAACCTTTTAAAAAAGCTAGGCTTAGATGAAAGTACAATAGAAGTGGGTATGCTAGAAGAATTTAGAATTAGTGAAAAAAGATTCCACGTGAGTATTGGCAGTGGTCAGTTCTTGGTCTGATTCATTTCAATACTTCTCTGATGATGGAATAAACACCATTTCCTAGTACTGCAGATCACACCAAGCAAGAAGAGTTTGAAAACATGTAGAAAAAGTGATAGATATGTAGAATTGAAACTGATCTTCTTAGACACTCTGAAATAAGAAAGACAAGTGTGAACAGCCCACTGGGGAGCAATCTCTGCACTATTACAGGGAACAGTTCTGCCTATCTGTATCTGAAGATCATAGCAAGTTTGGGCCTAAACTTGCAACAACATCCTACAGTGTAAAAAATATCATATTGGCATGTGAACCAGAGAGATGGGCACGTCAGGTGCACGAAATACTCCGGATTAATACCTTAAAAGAGGTAACATGGCCAGTTTCGTGCACAATATATTTGCATGAGCAGCAAAAATGTAAACTGAAAGCAAATGAAAATTATAAGAGATCACAAAAAAGTGTCCATGGAAGGAAGGTTGAGGAAGTAGGATTTGTTCAGCCAAGAGAATTGAGGGCTGAGGGAGAGTCTTAGAATTGTTTTATGAAAATATTGTTGCAAGGAGGACTTGAATACAAGAAAACAAATATCCAGATGAAAAGGTCTAGTTTAATAAAATTTTCTAAAGCTAAGTGTAGATAAACAGTGGGAAATTTTCATAAAGATGTAAAGTATGCTTCTAAGAACAGGCTAAGAAAGCATTTGTGTGGAATGGCATGGGCTTGGCTCAGACAGGGGATGGATTAGATGGCATCTCAATCGTCTGAGTTTAGAAAAAGTTTTCAACCCCAAAAAGATCAAAAGAATTATGAAAGTTTACACCCCACCAGACAGTGGGATGGAGTGGGATGCACACTGAGCAACATTACAGACACCACCAAGCAGCTGACACGCCTGAGGGAAGGGATGCCATGCAGAGGACCTGGACAAATTCAAGAAGTGGATCCATGTGAACCTCATGAAGTTCAACCAGGCCAAATGCAAGGTCCTGCACATGAGCTGGGGCAATCTGGTATCACTACATGTTAGGGAATGAAGGGGTTGAGAGCAGCCCTGAGGAGAAGGACTTGGGGGTGCTGGTGGATGAAAACCTGGACATGACCTGGCAATGTGCGCTCACAGCCCAGAAAGCCAACTGTGTCCTGGGCTGCATCACCAGCAGCGTGACCAGCAGGTCGAGGGAGGGGATTCTGCCCCTCTACTCTGCTCTCGTGAGACCCCCCTGCAGTACTGCATCCAGCTCTGAGGTCCCCAGAACAAGAAGGACATGGAGCTGTTGGAATGAGTCCAGAGGAGGCCACGGAGATGATCCGAGATCTGGAGCACCTCTGCTATGAGGACGGTCTGAGAGAATTGGGGTTGTTCATCCTGGGGAAGAGAAGTCTCTGGGGACATCTTATTTTGGTCTTTCAATACTTAAAGGGAGTCTGTAAGAAAGATGGAGACAAAGTTTTTAGTAGGGTCTACTGTAATAGGACAAGGGGTAATGGTTTTCAACTGAACAAGGGTAGATTTAGACTAGATATTAGGAAGAAATTTTTTTACGATGAGGGTGGTGAAACATTAGAACACGTTGCCCACAGAGGTGGTAGATGTCCTATGCCTGGGAAAAACAAAGCAAAACAAAATAAAACCGAAACCAACCAAACAAAAAAACCATTCTATATTACACCATATTTTTCACTTGTTCATCTCCCAACCCTTTACAAAAAAGACAAACATTACAGGGTATTGAACTGAACAGGGAAGCAGTACCCTCCCAAACATGTAAAACTGGATTAAAGTCTGGACCAAAATGCCAGTCCCTTAAATTCTCAGGTACTTGAAGCCACCACTGCTTCTGACAGGATAAAATATATCTCAGAATAATTGCTTGTTGGATTTATCTCAGGGAGGAAAGGCTCATCTAGTACATCCTGAGTCTGCAAAACTGGCTAGGATGTGGAATGCGTCTTTTGGTACATGCTGCTTTCACGAGGATCCCTGAATAATGTCCAAACCATCCTTCATGAGATACTTGGCAATCGTGGTCCTAAACCTGACAAGAAGCCAAAATGAGGATTTTTTCCCCCTTTTTTTTTTTTTTTTTAAACTACATGTTGTACTGTCCTGATTTGAGCTAAGTCACTTGATCTGGTTTTTGATAATAAATTTTGCCTATCCCTATGTAGCAGTATAAGATGGAGGTTTTCGTGGGGAGGAGAGGGAGGGATTGTAAAGGTGAATACCTCCACATTCCACCACAGCAAAGCTGGGTTGAAATCCAGAATCATTTGAGCTAGGCAGTAAGAGACTCTCCTGGCAAATGCATTATGGCATGGAGTCTTTTTGTCAGAAAGTACATATGCAACCATTCACAGCGTGTTAACTGGCAGGCATCCACAGTGCTACCTATCACGAAAGCAACAGTGTGAACTCCACCTTCCTCGTGCCAAACTGGCTTGCCACCACCTATGCAAACAGCATGGCTGAAAGGACACTGCTTCTCTGGGTCCATACATAATCCATCTGTCCAGTCTGAAAAAGCCAAGACTTTTTCAACGTGTATGCCTGCCATATCTTTGTATATTCGTGTGCACATGTGTGATAGCTCTCGTCATGAGGAAAGGAGGAGGAGAAAGTGGGAGATGCCTACTAACATATTATCTTCAGTAGAAGACTAGGGACAGAAAGACCTGGCAAACTGCAAAACAATCCATCCTCAGGGCATTTCTGGTCCTTTACCAAAAGGCTTCTATGGAGCAAAAAAACCCCTTGAGTCTGAGTTAATTTGCATGTATTTGAGACAGGTATGACCCTCTAAACAATAACACAATGGCCCTGTTTAAAGCTCTGGTTTTGACGTGGCTGTTGCAGAAGCAGAGTAACATGCTGGTCCTGTGGGACTCCCGCAAATCCCAGAAGTCGGAAGTTTTCACAACACACTGCAAGAGTTCTGGGGTTTTTTTCCTGAAGTTTTGGCCTATGATTAATTGGTTTAATTTTGCTTAGCAAAGTTCAATTTATGCTTTACAGGCACCATTAGTATTTGAGTGTCTGCTTCTGTGGTGATGGATGCCATGTAGTGTTGGGTAGGAAATGGTTTTCCTGTCCCCACAAAAATCTTCAGGATTTAAAAAAATAGCGTACCGAAGTCAAACCAAGCCCTCTTAAGAAGAAGGGGAGAAAGGAGTGTGTAGGCATTGTGCTGTTAGTAGTGATTTGATTTTCACGAAAGCCACTTTGGATATCAAGATCCTCCCAGGTCTCCCTGAGGCAAGTCTCTCTCTCTCACCTTCTGGTGCCCAAGTTCTTTATGTGAATAAATACATGTTTATTGGAGCAAGGACTTCAGTGTGTAGATTTCTCACGTCCCAAATTAGTTTTTAACCATGGGACTAAAGAGCTTTTCTCTTTTCTGGTCAAATGAATATTTCATTATTTATACAGCTGTAAGAGGACCTCACTGGTCACCATGGAGCTGGGTCTTTTGGGGTGAGTGACTTTCTGCTTCACAACCACATAGCTGCAGCCAGAAAGCTCTTGTCTGACAAAAGTTTGGGCTGGAGTTGATGTGGTTTTTGTGACTAGTGCCAATTTCAACAAATTAATATTTTCACATGGTGGACAGAAAAGGAGATTTCATTAAAAATTTCAGGCCAGCAGTTGTGTTCAACCGCAGGTCCCATGCAAATCCATGGTGACCATGGTTTGGATTGTCAAAGCGTTATCATGTGGATTATCTGGAAGTACAATGGACATACACAAAGCTCCCAATAGCCAAATCTAGCTGCCCTGAGGCATTTGATAATTTCTGTTCTAGAAAAACCTGAAGTGGGTTGGATGTGCAGGCTCCTGGCTCAGTCTCAGCCACCTCTGTGAGCTGAATCCTGTTTACAGAGGAGTAGATCGCTTGCTCTTTAACTGAGAAAAGTAGTTAGGAGATTATCACATTTCATAAATGGCTAGAATCCTCAAGTGGCAAGATGGTCGGGTGAAAATATGTTTTATTTTTAGTACATTGTTGCTGTGCTCCAGTAATAAAATGCAAAGTGCAGGAAGGCAGCAATTTCAAGGGGAACATTTAGAAAGGAGAGCTGGGGGCTGTTATTCACACCATTAGTCAATTTTTGTTCCTGTCCAAAACAACGTGATCTGAAATGTGGTGGGGTTGCTCATTATTTATCTATTTATTTACTTGTCATAAGATTCTCAAAGATTTTATTTTGCACAAAATGATTGACTTAGCACAGTTGACTGCAAAGTTTTGATTGCAGCGTCTTTGCATTGCATTAGCACCTAGAGACATCAGTTGAGATCAGGACCGTATGTGCATACATGGCTATAGTGACAGGCAAGGCTTGTCTGATGAGCTAATGATTTATTTCAGCCAAAAATCCAGGAATATATTTTGATACTACTTTTTTAGATGAGGAAACATCTAGCCCAAGGTCACACAAAGCCACCATGATAGATGGAAATTGAATCCAGGTTCCTGTATCTAATTTAGGAGATTATTATTGTTTTCATCTCTGATTCTTCAATGAGCAGCAAAGCAGTTAGATAGAAAGGCAAAGATGAAATAGCTTTCCTTTCCTTTCCTTTCCTTTCCTTTCCTTTCCTTTCCTTTCCTTTCCTTTCCTTTCCTTTCCTTTCCTTTCCTTTCCTTTCCTTTCCTTTCCTTTCCCTTCCTTTCCTTTCTTCTTCTTCCTTCCACCCCACTGGGCAAACCTACATTTGAGGAATGAAGAAAAGACACATTCAAAATGTTTGAGGCTCATTAAAATGACCTGAGATGGTCCCAAGGCTATCTTTTCTCAGGACATGTTAATAGGGAAAACCTAGCAGCCACTTAAATTGATTAAAAATAATTAGACTCATAAGTATAAACATGTTTCATAGCGTGAGGTGTAGGAAGATCTAAGCACTGTGGCTTAAAATACCAATGGCTGTGCAAATCACAGAGTCTTTCATGGGGTTCATTGAGTCCTTAATCATACAAACTCCCAGGGTTTTAAGAGCCATTCAGTCTGGGAAAACAAAGCTATGTCTGAAGGACAGAGATTTCCCCAGTAAACGTCCCTAACCTCTCTTTATGAGGTGTGCGAAGAGGTCACCAAACCAAATCAGGAAATAGAGACCGGGGGAGAGGGTCATAGCCAAGGAGTTTAAGGAATCGTAAGATGGCTGTTGTGAAGAAAATATGCAATAAATCCAGGAAAACTCAGCTGAGACCTAAACCTTTCAGAACAAAAATTGGTGCAACTCTAGATAACGAGAATCATGGGGTTATGGGAGAAAGAGCTGAGGAATAAATTTTTGCTGTGGTCTTCACTGGGGTGCAGAATTTCATATTAGGGTTCCTGAGGTTTATTCCTTTCTCAGCCAAATCACATGTCCCGTGGGGATGTCCTGCAGCAGGGACCTGTGATCTGCTTCAAGGAGAATAAAGGGCTAACCGGAAGCTTGATTGAGAGGATCTGACAGTGAGAAGTGGTTGTGCAAAGGCAGTCTCCATAGCAAACCCAGTCACAAGATAAAGTTGGGCATGGCCAGTATCAGTGCAGGAGTAGCCCTGAGGATAGAAGGGAACTGAGCCATGGGCCTGGGGCAGGGTCTGAGGATGGGCTGCTGAGAACACCAAGACAAATGTGAGGAGCCAAGGGCTCAAAGTATAGGTGTTGGGAATAAAAAGAAAAATAACCTTCAGTAATCTAGTGAGTCTGCAAGTGTCATCTGTGTCCCTTATCCCTTTTTGCCCCTCTCCCCACACAGGGACTGCAGCTTAGGTGACAGTATCCACTGCCTGTAAGAGGGATGGGTCAAGGATCCAATAAGTTTCTCTCCTCTGAAGACAGACTGAGAGAGTTGGGGTTGTTCAGTCTGGAGAAGAGGAGGCTCCAGAGACACCTTAGAGCCCCTTCCAGTACCTGAAGGGGCTCCAGGAAAGATGGAGAGGGGCTGGTGACAGGGACAGGGAGTGACAGGACAAGTGGGAATGGCCTGAAGCTGAAGGAGAGGAGATTGAGATGAGATCTGAGGAAGAAATTCTTCCCTGTGAGGATAGTGAGGCCCTGACGCAGGGTGCCCAGAGAAGCTGTGGCTGCCCCTGGCTCCCTGGCAGTGTTGAAGGCCAGGTTGGATGGGGCTTTGGGCAACCTGGGCTAGTGGAGGGTGTCCCTGCCCATGGCAGTGGGTTGGAACTAGGTGGGCTTTGAGGTGCCTGCAAACCCAAACCATTCTATGATTTTAAGTCAGGACATACCAGCTTTCCCAAAAGGTTCTCCATGGTTTGCACCCTTATTTTTTATCCTACTTCATGGCAAAGCCACACCTTTACTAAAGTTCCATTTAAGTACAGTGGCTTTGAGGTTACAGTACAAACGAGTCAAAAAAATATCCCTGGCCCTGCCACAGACTTGGTCTAGGACCTTGAGAAGACTCTTAACCTCTGCATGCCTCTGTTGACCCATTTATAAATTAAGGTCAATAATATTTATCTCTCTGATGAGGTGATGTCATGAAGTAGAATTTGTGAATAGATGTCAAGTTTCCTGAGCTCCTTAGAGTACAAACTTTGTGACAATCTAATTTTTATCTGGGTTCCTGAAGCCTTATGCAGTTGTTCTGTCTGTCCATCTGTTTATCAGTCCCCTTACTAACAACTGTAATTATTGTCAAATTAATCATGTTGATTAAGGGCTAGAACTCTCCAGGAAAATGTAATGAGATACTGATAAATTGCATGAAAATTAATGGGACAATAAGAGGAAAAGACTGAAATTAATACCCTCCAAATCTGGGAATGACCCTCAGCTTAGAAAGGCTGTGAACTTTTTTCTGCTTGGTCTGACACTGCACAATCAGCCTGTACGTAGTGACCAGCCAGTTATCACACGTACATTTTGGAACCAGCCACAGCATGAAGTGCCTTTTGCCAGCTGGTAATTGCTAGACTTAGAAGACAGCCTGGAGGCATGCAGGGTAGCGAGGGGAAATGATTATCTACAGGATATCTGCAGGCTTTGGAAGGGGGAGCTGAGATCATAGGGAAATCAGGAAGGAAGGAAAAAAAAACGGGGCTGTTGAAGTGAAGGGGGCTGTAGATAGAACCCAGTAGGTTTGAAGGCTCTGTTAGTTCCCCTACTTGCAGAAATACTTGTTAATTATTATTAGAAAATCTGTTTACTATTTTGAATGGCTGATTTCAAGACTTTACAAAATGAAAGAGAAATGTGAAAAAAAATTTTTGTGACACCCAACATTTATTTCTGAAAATACTCATTAGTAAGGGAAGCCTCAGAAAGACATTTCAAAAATGTATATTTAACTCAAAAGCCCAAAATATAAGAATAAAATCAGCTTCATCTTTGATACTGACGTTCAACAGACATCTTTAAAACCCTGTTATAGAATAAATCTGAAAAACACAATAGCTGCCAGCAGTTTTTCAAGGAATGAAGCCATTGTAGCTGTGGGATCAGGTACTGCTCCTGCTTTGACAAGGAAAGATTTGGGATGTCAAACATTCTGCATGCTGCAACTCATATCACATGTTGAAGTGACGTTCAGTCAGTAAGGAAAGATAATTGCCAGCAGCTTTATAACTCTATACCTCCCTCTGTACAGTGCCAAAAAAGATCAGCATTGATGTTGCCTTCAAATAAATCTAAATGCTCACTACTTTATGATAAGGGGATAAGAAGAGTTTGGCATGAAAACTGAACAGTAGAAGGGATGAAGTTAGATGGTGATGGTGGTGGCGGTTGGATGGTAAGGCTTAGTTTTCATGAACAGAAATGATGTTTTATGTCTAACATCACAATTGGAAAATGATTTTTTGGTGGTGTTTTTTTGTTTGTTTGTTTGTTTGTTTGGTTTTTTGTTGTTGTTTTTATGAATGTATAACTCATTTCTCAATGTCCTCAGCACCCTCACAGGCGATCTGGTAGAGACGTGGTGACAAGTCAAAACTGCCAAACCAACTGAGCTACTAGGAAGTTTGCTAGGGTCAAATATCACAGATTAAATTGAATTTGAATAATCTCAACCTGTATGAAAAACTGGGTCTCCTATGCTTTGTTCAAAAATGTCTCTATTGTAAATTCAGATGCAGGTGTAAATCCAAGATAACCTTATCTTTTGTACACCTCAAAGTGAAGAGGAAGGGGAGGAAGAAAAACAGTAGCACAAATTCTCTCTGTCCACCCTTGGTTTCACTTTGACAATGTGAGGAAACTGTCCTCCAAAATATGCACTTTGTGCTTGTTTAGCCTAATGTCATGTCATTGACCGCTACTTGTGCGGTGCATAAATGTTTATTTCTGGGATAAAGGCCACTCCTAGTATTAGGAATTCGGGTTTGGCCAAAACACATTTCCCTTTTTTTTTTTTTTTTCCTTAATGAACTAAATCAACCAACTTACTATCTATGTGAAGGCATGTGTGTACATGTCACTTATTTTACACTGTCAAGCAGACAGACTAGCAGATGCCTAAATCACGGTAAGCTGCCTGATTTCTATGAAGCAAGGTGCCTAATCCATAAAGTTTCATAGAATCGTAANAGCCTGTCTTCTTAAGAGAGGTGCTCCAGCCCTCTGATCATCTTTGTGGCCCTTCTTTCAACTCACTCAACAGCTCCATGTCTGTCTTGTACTGGTGACACCAGAGCTGGACACAGTACTCCAGGTGGGATCTAATGAGGACAGAAGTACAAAGCATTGTCCCCTTTAGCCTTCCACTAAAACTTTTTTGCATTTGGTTTTGTTGCCGTTTTTTTGGTAACCTACCCAATGCCCTCAGGTTTCATAAGAAGCAAAATACTTCTACTGCTCCAGTTGCCTCTTCCTATGAAGTTCACAGACCTTCCCACCTCTTTAAGGTTCTTTATCCTTATGTTTGCCTGATTCTTAGACTATTTCTACTATTTCTCAGCTTCTTTCACCATTTCACTCAATTTTTGCCAGGCTCTCCCTACCAAGGACATTCATCTGACAATGTTACCAAAAGAACAGAGACCTTCAGAGAGGTCTTCTTTCAAGAATCTCTCTTCTTCAAACCTTTCTACAGCCTACATAAGTTCAGGAAACAATGACTTCTAAAATACCCTGTATCTTGGTCAAGAACAGGCTCTGCTTTCCAGATCTTCACACAATGAAGTTCTACAGAAGCCCTCTATTTGCATGAGCAAGTGCAAGGGCAGCTTTTTGCACAGATTTTTCCATTCAGCCCTGCCAAGCAATTCAGCACTGCCCTGCCCCAGAGCGATCTACATAGGAACTTTTAGGTCATCAGGTCTTTCACATCTATAAGCATTTCGATGCAGAAAAGGGCTGAGGTGTACTATTGGAGCAGTCTCTCCAGGTGTTTATATACTATTTCTTTTGAAGATACAACTTTCAGGAATATCATTCTAAGAAATTTTCAACATCAACTTTTATTTTAAATTTTAATTAAACGGGAAATGTTGAAAAACAGGTAAACCATCTAGAAATATAATCCAAGGAGACAAATTGGAAAATTACACTTTATACCTTAGGACTGTTTAAAATTGTCCAATAAGTTTATCTTGAAATCCTATGTGCATAGTATACATGTGTGTATATGTGTGTGTGTGTACATATGCATGCATACGTAAGTACAAATACATAGAAATCCTCAGGAGTTTATACAGCATTTTTACATTATCTACCAAGGCTGGTTTTCCCTTCCTATATTTAAGCTTAGTTTCCTACATTTGTGAATCCAAAGCAACCTCAGAAGTATCTGCATATGAACTTGAGACAAGTCCTAAGGGAGACTTGCGTGGCATTTGCACACCCTGTTGACATTTAGAACAAAAGTCAAGCCCTGGAAACATAACAAAATTATGGGTAAGCTCTCTTTTCAGTGCCTGTATAAATTAGCAATACTGTCATCTTTGTCATTTAACACTATGGCTGCATCAGCGTAGAAATTCATATTAACAGCACTGATCCACCGGTCATCGAACCTTAACAATGGGATGCAGTGGCTTTGCTTTAGAAATCCTAACAAAGCTTGGCAGCTACCATCCATTATGGACTTTTCAACCAGAAATCAGTGGTGATGGAGACAAAGAAAAATTACTGGGCTGTTTTTCTTTGTAGGAACATATATTTGCTCTAAATTTTATTAGTCGCCCAAAATACTTGTTGAAATTCTAGATGTCTACTAGATGAAGAGTGTAGTCTTCTTATCATATTAACTTGGAAATAGTACTTAATATTGATCCTGCTAATTTTAGTGGCCAAAGAGAGCCTGGCCAAGGCCACCTGCCTTGTTGCAGTAGTCCCTTCCTCCTTGAATTGTCTCACTGAGTTCGATGCAGATGATCTGGCATGCTTTGAAAGCATTCGAGCTTAGACAGGGAGCCTGGGATTTTCAGCATCCTTAGTTTAAAAATGTGCTTCAGAAAGAGCTTGGCTCCAGCCCCTTTAGCTGCCCAAATTATATTTATAGTCACACTTGGCACCTACCTGACTCTTCCCAGCCACAGATCTCAAGGCAGTTTTACAAATCACTGCTCTCCTCAGTTTACAAGGAAGTTAAGATGACTTGACCACACAGTTGCTCGGTAGCAGTTGTCCAGACTCCTGGTCTGAAGAGTTATGTTCTGAAACACAGTGTCCCTGCAATGCTAGAAACTATATAGTCTGGAACAAAACTAAACAAAGTTATCTTGATTCAGTATGAACACTGCTGTGGTAGGTCTAAAAAAAAAAAAAAGTATAAATATGACCATACTGATCCTATGGTTACAATGTCAGTAAGGACACTTAAATACTATATATAGAGAAAGTGTATATATAGTATTAAGGACATGGGTGTATTTTATCTTCTGTTGATGCATAAAACTGTCTGAATGTAATAATAATTCTCAGCTGGGCCTACCTCTGCATAGATTGCTTACAAATCACTGCAAACATTTGTACAGAGCAAAGCACAAGACACAGATGAATAGAAAAAAAGCTGTAGGAAAAGCCCAGTCCTGAGCAGAGACATCTCTGGAGAGGCCCTTATATATCTTACTATGTAAAGCTAAAATAGACAAGAGCAGTGAAGTCATATTTAGTTCCATAATATTTATTGCAGTTTGCAGGTCTGGTAGATCTTTACAAAGCTGATGGTCAAATGCTGCAGCTCTTCTGAAAACTGTCTTCTCCTGTGCATGGGAAAACATTTGGTATTAAATATTTTTGCAGAATTACCCTTCTTTCTAGCAGAAGACAGCAAAGAACTGAAAGGTTCAGAAAGTATGTATTATTTAACTCTTCTGGATAAGGGAAACTGAGGTTCAGAAATGCCTTGTCTAAGGACTGAAACTTCTCTGTGACATTCTCTGTTCAGACCCCTGTGAGCATCGCGACTCGTCTTGGGGGCTATGGAGGCTACAGTACCTCTCTGGCTGCACCCCTGCTCTGCCTTGGCTTATACAGACCAACATAGTTCCCATTTGGTAAACATATGCTATATCATTTTGTATTTCAGGTCTACAAAAAACATTGTGTCATTTTTTATTTATTTAGTTTAGTTTAGTTTCAAATCAACTTAAGGAAGGAATAGCATCTTTGGAAACAAAATTAAGGTCAATATTTCCTCCCTAATCAGCCTCCCAGCCTCATTCTTTCTCCAGCAGGATGATGGACTGGTTGTAGCCCTGCCAGACTTCTCTGTCCCCAGCCAAATGTGACAACCCCTGGGACACTCCTGGTCCAGTTCGTGCCTTGCCTCAGGTCTCTCCCTCCATCACTGTCCCTCCTGGGGCTCACCCTGTTCAGGTGCTTACTCTAATGAGACAAAGAATATTTTCTTTTTCATTCCTTCTGCAAGAGGAACTATATTCCCTTTCTGATTTTATTTATATGCCTGTTATTTTTCCCGCTCAAGGGAGAGTAGCAATGACAGGGAATGCTTGGAAAATAGGATGGCAACCATTTTAAAAGTTAGTTAAAGGGGTTTAAATGTTAGTAACATTGCCAGTACCATACCCTAACGGCAGGGACATTCATTGCCAGATTAATGCATGCAGTGGGAAATTATCGGACATGGACCAAATGCTATTGCAAATAGTGTCTGTGCTGTGACCAGTATGTACTATCATTTAGTTATTGTTCCTTGCATGAAGTAAGAAAATCAGAATTCCTTTATCAGGAAGAAGGAAGAAAGAAGAAAATCTGTTGTTTCCTATTCATTCAGAGTGCAGTCCCTTTAATAGTGTGCATCAAACATTCTGGCTATCATTTTATCTTTTCTTTCTTTCTTTTTTTTTTTTCCTTTTACCTTTTCCTTCTTCTTCTTCTTTATTTCTTTTCCTTTTTAATATGAATAAAGAAGTGCCTATGGAGGTTGTCATCATTTTGACACAATAAGTGGAAGCCTAACTTTCCACACTTCCAAGGAGATTTAAATCTATCCCAAAGGCATGAATGGCCATTGCAGACTAAGCTCATTTCTGTAATTGGTTTGTCTTCAGTGCAGTTGTACGTGGGATAAATTTAGTTATTATTTTCAAATGTGAGCTAAGAACCCATATTTTCTCTTTTGCACAACTGTCATTGTGCAATTTCTTGAAATTCAGGTGCAAGGCATTTAACCGGAGATACAGTGCTTATATAGATCATCATCTTCTTTCCCAAATTTTTCCACTTCCATTTGATAGCTTTTCTATGACATTTCCTGTCTGCGGCATAGATCATCAGGAGGAATTCTACCTTAATATCTAGGAATATCTTGATATATCATGGGTTTAGTCTCTTTCAGCTGTCTTCTTCCATCATCGTAACAAGATCTATCCTACTAGTTTAGCCCTCTAATCTCTGTAGAAAGGCAAGTGTGGACGTAGCCTAGGACGCCTTGGGCTGACCTCGGCTGGATTGCCTTTCAAATGTCCCTCAGGCTGTAGTTTTGGGTTTTATCACATGGCTTTCTTGATATATGTATTTGGGTGCAGAAGAACACTTTGACTTCTGGCCTTCTGAGCTACAGCAACATAGTACAGCATAGCAGAAGCAGATTCATAGACTGAAGGAGTTTATTCTGAAGACCTGACATGCCCAATATAATGTTTTTGGTGTGCTGCTTTGAGCTAGCTCTAATCTAGTCCCATACAGTAAATGCTCATTAGTGGCTGGAACATGTTAAGTGGACTTCTGAAGCCCATCTTCCCCTTCGCTCCTACCTGAAAGGGATCCAGTTTGCTCCAAGACAACTCTGAGGTCCAAACCAAGTAACAGCAAGTGGGGACCACCAACAGACTTGCCCAAATGACACCCTCCTGGTGCAAAGTAAGATGCCAATATAGGTGGATACATGTGAGGCTCAGAAAACTTGTTTCTTTTTTATTTCCAACTTTATTGGGCTGCTTATTTAACAAAGAAGCAGGCCAGCTTTGTTCCTCTTGTTTGCAACAAGTGTCTCTGCTAGTTTAGATCAGCATCATAATTTAGTTTGTGAGGCAAAACGCACCCCTCTCCCCTTAAGAAAAAATAAATAAGTAGTGACATGATGGCATCTGTCCACATATTTCCTCACTCTCCATTTTTCTTGCAAAAGGAGTATTTGAGATGGTTTACTGAAGCTGAATTTACAATTGAAGCACGGAGCAAGTCTTTTTTCACAGCAGTGTGGGTAAATGTGACAGCGTGCTCTGCTAGTCTTACAGCCACTGAGCTTGCAGGAAAGCTAGGGAGAATACACATTCTTTACAAAATCATGTTATTTGAGGAAACTGGTAGGTAAATAAGGAAGGTTTGTGCACAAAACATAAATTTGTCTTTCTTTTTGCATTTTCTAATGGATAATATCTTTGTAATAAATGTAGAACTTTCCTCTCCAACCATGTATCCTGTTGGGACACATGCATGTGGCTCCTTGCAATGGCTCTCTGCCTCTTAAAAAAAATCTTTATAGGGTTTAGTGTGCTGATGGTAAAATGCTACCAACTCCTCCTACAGGAACACTCATGAGAGGGCGATGACAAGGACGATATCAGGAAAATGGCAGAGTATCAGGAGGTCACCCACGGGAGATGCAGAGGCTGCTGGCCAGCCCTGGCTCACCAGGTCTTTCCCACTACCTGTACTCTTAAAGCCTGTGGCTGTCAATGGGATTGCAAGGGGGGTGGTCCACTTGGATCTGGTCCCACAGGGTTAATAGAGCAAGTCGTGGGTATTTATCGAAAGGGAAATATAACACCTTAAACATTAGGAAAAGTTCTGTATACTTGAGATAGAAAACCAAAATCAAATTCCATCTGGGCTATATATTTCTACAGCCTATAGCTGGCATTGGTCATAAAACCACTGATGTTTACAATCTATAAATAAGAGATTAGATTGGGAAAAAAACCTATCAGTTATGCAGTATCACACTAGGCATTTCGATGCCTGAAGATGATGCAAGAGGGCAGCAGGGAAGATGGCTTGCAGACAGATTTCTCTTCTCTCCACCAATTTATTCTGTCCCCCACATTCTCTTGACCTGTGATCTTACACAAGTCCCAAACAAGCCTGATTGGTGATGGTTATACGGACACCAGTATACTAAAAAACCCCAAAGCACTCCCTGACTGATGCTGCAAGGGGTGCTGGTGGTGGAGGGGACGTGCATGGCTGTGCAAAGCTGTGAGCAATCAGACAGTTCATTCCTCATTTAAGAAGTGTTACATGTCCAGGCTGTGAGATTCCGGCTCCTTTTGAAACGTGTCAGCTTAAACAATCTCTGCAGCACACATCCCTTTCCTCTAGTCCTATTTTTCCCGCGCGCTGTAAGAGCTGTTCTGTTCCACCCCGCAGTCAGCGCTGAGATTTTTATATAAATGAAAGTTACTGAAATGATTCGCAGCCGCATCATGATGGCTGCTGTGCTGGATGATAGGGGTTGGAGCGTTTTCGGTACCTATAGAAATATCTTGGCTGGAGGGAGGCAGGTAACAGTCTGGGCTGCCTCCAGCAGAGGGAAGTGGTACACACACACTTCCCAGCGTGCTCCCTCCTGCCGCTGTGCAGAGCAGCCGGGAGAAATGTCAGGTCTTGTGTTGCCAGAGCTGAAATTTCTGCCCCCTCCCTCCAACACAAACGCCTAATTTAAACCCCGTTGGTTCCTCGTCGCAATGGTCTTACCCTGCATTTCCCCCAGACCAAGAAATGAGGTGTCTCCAAGCCAACGCTCACGTACATCCCCCCCGCAACAAGACTTAGGCTGGATTTTAGATCCCAGACTAAGTGCCGGGAAACACAGGTGCAGCCAGGGCTCCGGATGTAGATTTAGTTTTAAGTCAAGGTTTTAATATTATATTCCAGAGGCTATTTTAAACCGGGGCTGCCCTTTCTCTGAAACTCATCACCGGAGATGACAGAGGGACACCTTTAAAAGGTCTTGTACAGGTGGTCCCCAGCACTGCCTACAAGTGAATCCATGTGCAGTTGCACACTCATATTCCTGCACACCCACACACAGCTGAAGGCTGCCCAGACACACAGTTGTGGGGTTTTTTTCTCTCTTTTTGCTTGTCACATCTTTCTGTCACAGGGTCCCTTTTGGGTGTACACAAACACACACACACACGCCTACGCAAAGTGAACAGTAACGCACACATTGCACAGGCAAGAAATCCTTTGGCCACTTCTCCTTGACAGTTACACACTTTTAAAACACATTTGACTCTTCTCTTTTAGCTGCTCTGCTTTTAAAAAAGAAAAAAAAAAAAAAAGAAAGAAAAAAGTAGAAGCCTGCTGGAGATTAATTTATGGGGAAGATAATGCCCTTAACCTACACTTCCCTGAACTGCCTTAATACTGTTTGCAAAGCAACCAGACGACTTTGTCCCTCCCTCACCCCATCTAATGCTGCAGGGAGGCAAGTTTTGCCTCCAGCTTTCAACCTTTTGATGCACGGGTTTTCCACGCTGAGCTACAGTAGGTGGGTAACAAGAAGATCCTATTAAAGTGAAATCAAGTGGCAAAAGGATTGTCGGCTCAGCAAACCAGAATCATATAGTACCTATTCTTCCTTCGCTGCATTCCTTCCTGCTCACTACAGAAAGAAAGAAGGGGGGAAAAAAAGGGGGTGAAGGGGGAGAAAAAAAGCAACAGAGAGCAATAGTGGTGCTGGCGATGCCTTGATTTTATATGTCGGAAATTAATCGTTGCTGCTAAAGGCACAGCCTCTTTAATGAAGAGGCTGCTGCAATATCATCGCAACAACTAGCAACCCACATGTTCGATTACAACAGGTTGAGCCAGTGCACGCTCCCCTGTGCCACGCTCAGAAAAAATAAATCAAATGTCTATACCTGAGGCTCCTTCATTTCCTACGCAGAGATCTGCTTTAATACAGGCTTTTCACGGTGCCTTTCTTTGCCAAGAAGAGGCTGGTGATGGCTTATTTACCTACTTACCTGTCCTTGAGCTCTGTGGCTTTTATTTGAATAAATTAAACCGGCTGTTTCAAGTGATGCTTTTAGCCTCTTGAGTCTGGATCTAATTCTCAAAAGAGTTGGGTTTTTTTGTTGTTGTTTTTTTTTTTTTTTTTCTTAAAACCTGTTTTTCAAGTTTTCAACCAAGTATCGACAGTCTGCAGGATGCAGTTCTCTTAAAGGACCTTGGTGCCTATGGGTAAGAAGAAATATCATCCTATCTGGCTACCTTGCCTGCTTTTAGGTTTCCTAGGTATCTGTCATAGACTAAAAGTGAAATGAGGGCTTGCTAAAACAAGGAAACGTGTCTTTTTTTTTTTTTT
>VXBL01006508.1:0-12505 GCA_013400195.1 Aramus guarauna | reverse complement strand
GTTGCTTTGCCTGTTTGCTGTGTGTGACTCTGGGACCAGATTTTCAGCTGCTGAGAGTTACTTTAAATCCGTGGCTAGCAGATGTGTTTATTTTTTAATGCTTTAATAGTACTTTTAATAGTCCTGAGTGGGTACACACATTTGCTTTGCTTTGTGGGACTGATTCTGCCTTCCAGGATATTTGTGGCAAATACTTGAAAAACTCTTGTAGTTAGGAGGTTTAATTTTAGTATCTAAAGCAGAGTAAAATCTCAATTTCTGATTGTTTTGGGTGGTTTGGGTTGTTTGGATTTTTTTGGAAGGGGGAGCGTTTGCAATTTGTTTTCCAAGCTCTCAGCAGCAGCAAAATTTCAGGGGCCAAATGCTCAGCTGTGTAAGCTGACTTATCTCTGATGTAAGGAAACCTATGGTGCATCAGAATAGCTGGCTGTTGTTTGGGACATGGGGTGATTTTTTTAACCTTGGGTGCCTAGGAGAAAAAATTTTAAAAACCAGCGTGAAACAGGAAAACATTCACTAAAAATATGTGCCAGAAGATGCCTTTTCTTTTTAATCCACTGGAGAAAGTTTTAAAGTTGTTGACCCAGGCACACTAAAACATAACTTATTATATCTGACATGCTGCTACAGTGAACTGTTTTCTCTCTGTAGTTTAGCGTTGTTTGTTTTTTTCTCCATCCTATGCATTATCACTGTATTCAAACATACTGTGGGTTTACACATGCACGTACATTTGTAGGGGGGGGGGAGAGCAAAGCATAAGGATGGTAGAGAGCAAAAAAACAGAGGTCCCATTCATTGCTGGAGTTGTCAACCATTCGTCAGGACCAGGGTGCAGCAGATGCCATCAGAGCCCCCAGCGATGCTCAGGACAGAAGTACAGAGAAAAGTCCAAGCTCAGGCCCTGCTTCGGGAATGCTGGCTCACTGTTTACTACTGTGAGTAGCTAGAACTCGTTGTACACCACGCTGGGCTCTGCAGCGACTGCAAGATGGTCCCTGACAAGAGATCTGCAAGCTTCATCCCACATAAATTTGGGATAGCTCTGTTGCAGGCAAGAGGTTTATTCCAGATCTGGTCTGACGCATCTGAAATCTGATTTTGGACCTAAATAGAATAGTTTTATTAATATTATTATTATCATCACTGCCATTATCTCTATGTAAACAAAATACCACATACCATGACGAAACTGCTGCTTTTATCTCTCTTTGTAATGCCCCAAATCCTGTAATCTAATTGTTACACATCCTTGCTCAAAAGAAAGGCTCAAATATTAGCTTAAGGTTGTAATAGCAATTAGCACTGCAGAAGCTTAAGCTATCTGTGTAGATCACAGGGTTTGCTTACCACATATTTTATCAGTTGGTTAGCTTGGGCGCCTTATCATCTGACACTGGAATTCCTCAATTCAGCTGAATTTTTAGGTGTCTGTCTGTCCTCAATGTTTGTGCTTTACGTTTTGTGCTATGGGTGAATACGCATCGAACACGGAAGGGAACGTAAGGGATAAGGGATTGGAGGGAACGGGGAAAAAAAAGGTGTTCTGGGAATGGAATGGTACTAAATAGTGGCAAAATGTATTTGAAAGAAGAATGGCGATGGGATCTGCTGATCTGATGGTAGGACCATTTTTTAAGTAGGTTTTCATTCTCCGCTGTCGGACCATGGGTGGTAATTCGCTCCCGAACACCACGGCCAGAACGTCTGCTGAGCGTGGAGCTGAGCAGAGCAGCTCCGCTGCCGCTTACACCACCGCGCCAGGGAACTCCCGCACCAGAGATTTGGAGAGTGGATGCTCTGACTTTGACACATGCAAATTTACTGCATGCCTTTACTAAAAACGTTTTAAATTGAACTTCTGAAAAGTAATCCAATTTGTCTTCTGGTGCCTCTGTTTATTGGCTGTGGAGAGAGAATAACAGGGCTCCTTCCATAGGCTCTTCTCTACTTATGTCCTGTTTTTCTGCTCTTTCCTTAGCCAATCTCTATTGTTAACCATCTGAGACAAGATATAGGATTATGGGGACCTTTACTTTTAACCAGAGGGGTTGTTTTTAGGCTCTGAATAAAAGAGAAGGAAAGCCCTCACTGGAGAAGCCAAGTCCAACCCTGTCCTCCATCACAGGAGGAACAAAGTTGTTCTGCTAGCAATTTGAATCATAAATACCTCCCCCACAAAATCATATCCCCCATCCTTTCTTTGCTTCTCCACTTGAATAACACCGTTTTCTCTTTGATCTCAGCCCTCGACACGTCTTCATTTTTTGTCTAACCCTCGTACACACATATTCCCTCTCCAAAGGTCTCCTCTCCTCCTTCGCTGGCCAGATGCATTGTGTGAAGATCCAAGAAGTCACTTACAGGTAGCCGAGCTGGCCACTTTGCCCGCGCTGACTGGCCAGCTGGCAGCCCCAGCCAAGCAATTAGCTAACGAGCTTATACCGCCGCCTTTCACTCAAACGAGCTGCGCTTTGTCATTCTCTCCCGCACAACTGATTTTCATAAAACGTGTGGGATATTTATATCTTTTAAGCTTTTGCCCCTCTAGAGAATGGGCTGAAATTAGCCACCAGAATATACTGCTGGGTGCAGGATTGACAGATGGGGAGCCAGATGGACAGACAGACTCCTGCAAAAGCCTTATTTCCTTAGGAAAAGAGGCCGTTGTGCCTAAGCACTGCTACTGTGGGGTTACAGAATGGGGGGATTATGACCCTCATTAGCAAATGTCATGGGTCAGGCACTTCTGCAGAGGGATGTAGTGGCAAAGTAGGTGGGGTACCTTATTTTGTTTTGCAGGTGAGTTGAAGTCCTGTTCTGTCTCTGGTAGATTCCCAGCAAAGTGGGGTAGCTACTCCTTCCAAAGGGGAAGGAAGGAAAAGGAAGGCAGATTCGTTACTAGCTCCATTACTCCTTCGTGTTTTGTCATTTAAAGGCATTCATGTGGCTTTTCTTAATCCGACCCAATAGGCTCATGAAACCTTTTCTGATGGTTTTCTTTACCCAGACCAATAGGATAAATTAAATAGCATATTAAGACTGTAGTCTCTCATCCTGCGAATGACTGAACCCATCCGCTGACCCAGTTGCACTCTGAAAATGGCTGGATCAGGCACGATCAAGCCTAACAGGCAACATAGCCTATATCCGGGGATTTCAAACAAGAAAAAAAAAGGTGGTTTAAAATCTACCGTCTACTGAATCCTAAACCCACCACTTAGACATCACTCTCTACATCTGTAGTCACTAAATGTGAAAATGTGACAGCAAAAATTCAACCTCCGCAGCCCCCCTCTGGGGTTTAGTAGTACAGTAGAAGTTCAGGTTTTGGACTGTTTGGTCCCCGTTAGACTCATGATTGAGTAAGAGTCTATAGGATCAACCACTTCTTTTATTTAGCCTCTTAGATACAGATGGCAATTTTTGCAACATCCTCCAGCCCCTTGTGAGCTGGCATGCGAGGCGGGGAGTGTAAAGGAAGTAAAAGGCAAAATGCCATAGCTGGGAGGATTATCACGTGCAGAGTTGATATGAGAGCAAAATCAATCTCCAGTGGTTATCAGATCCCCCCTCAGGAAAGTGGGGGGAACCCTTGGTTGAGCCCAATTTCCTGCTTGAAGAACTGTTGATCAGCGAGGATGCTTTGAGTTGTCCTCCTTGCTGTGGTTATCTGAAGTCTGGATGTTTGTTTGCAGGTCCTCACTGCAGTTTGGGACAGTCCTGAAATGGACAGAGTAAAAATTTTCAGAAAGTTATGTCACTTGCTGCATTTTTTAATTTTCTTTTCTTTCACTGCAAAAGTTCCTCTTAAAAAAGCATCAGGTCCAATCTTCAAAAATATTCACTGACTTCTGAGGGGTGTTCTCATATCTCTGCATTCGAAGTTAGTGTAGAAAATTTACTTATGTAGGATGGCAATCCAAATAATCTTATTTTATCTGAAAGTATATAAAGGTCATATCAAAATTTCATTGGAGCTCCATCCTAGGAAAAAGAAGTTGCTTGCTTATGAAATTCTGGTATAAATGAATTTTGCATCTGGTCCTGCAAATGTACATGATTGTTTCTTTGTGACCCCTTGCAATGAGTAAAGGCAAGAGATGTAAGTAAAGATGTGCAGGATTAGATCTGTTGCTTTTTAGGGTTTTTTTTGTTTTTTTTTTTTTTTTTTTTTTTTTCCTATGGCATTTTAATGATAAAAGACCAATTTCTGCCCTTGCTTAACCTCCAGCAACCCCACTGATTTCCTTGTTCATTCCAAATTATAACGAATTACTTGAAACACTGGAGACCTTTTATTCTTTCTCTTCCAGATTGAGTGTCTCAGCCCAGACAATGGGCTCCTGCCTACACGAGTGTACGACTGGCGTAAAACCACCGACTTCAGCGGACGTGCTCCATCGTGACTGAGAGCCGAAGCTGGTCTGTGATACACAAACTTTAATGGAGCATCGGCCAGGGAAGAGCACGCAAGTAAGCACCATTTTTAACTCCTTAGCATAGTTTGTGTTTGTATCAGCCCTGACTCATGGTTTATATACAAAGGGTATGTATTAAATATCGCTGTACTTGCACTACATGTATCTATCTGAGATAATTATGGCTTTTGTAGTACTGGTAGGGCTTACAGTCTTTAATGCATTTATCCTCACAACATCTGATAAAGTGAGGAAGTATTTTTATCTGTATATTATATAGAGGAAACTGAACCCTAGATAATTTTTTGCTACACCAGGGAACCGAACCTGGGTTTTTCGAGTTGAAAGCTGGCGCGCAGACTGTTTGCCTGTTATAAGCAGTACAAATAGGCACAGAGAACAGCGCTTCTTGTGAATTTGGGATACTGGACTACTTGTTTGTGACACAGCAGACATGATAAATTGCTTACTGTTAAATAAAGTGTTTAGGAATTGTCACGTAACTGCGGAGAGGCTACGCTATTATTAATGATGCACAAGGCATATATTTCAGCTTATTCTTCCATATCCATATTGACTCTGAAATGCAAACAATAATACAAACTAGATGTTACCAGTAAACTAACACAATTTATCTGGAGGACAGAGCAGAAAGCAGGAGCAGAGCCCGATGGCTCCCTGTTCGTGTGCGTTGGCATGGCCGCTGATGGAGGTGGTCCAGGCAGGGGATGGAGGAAATGTTGATGCTATTTACTTGTCTGGTGAGGATTCGTTGAGGCAGCCTCTCGATTGAGCCCTAGGAGATTAGCAGGTGGTGAAAATGTGTATCAGAGCCAGTAATCGTACTCAGATCTGCTGTGCCGTTACCACAAGCTCACCTTTTCTCTGTAATCGTACGATAATGTGCTTGCTTTGTCATCTCAAAGGTCAACGATTGGTTCAATGCATGGAAAGGAGATGCCTGAAGTGAAGGTGCTGGGGAAGTGGGGGCTTTATTCTGCTGTCTCAGAGGTCGTTCTTTAAAGGGGAGAGGAGGTGTCTCCAGTTCAGACCTGTTCTTTTCGTAAGACCAGGGCTGTCTGTGAGTGAAATGACTGGCTTTACATTTCCCAAGAGCATCTAGCATGTGAATAGGGCTATTCATATGAATTTTGCTATTGCGCAAGCATAAATCTAGAGTGAGTCATTTAAAGTTAGTCGAGATACGTGGCCTTACTGGAGAATAAGGAGATATTACACAGTTGTCTAAACCAGCAGATTTCATCAGAAAAAGTCTCCTTCACAATGACATTATGGCTTGAATATGAGTGCAGATTGGCCCTCCAAGTTTTATTTGATTTCAAATATTGTTTGATGTGCTACAGTATTTCACTGCAATTTAACGGCAATTTCCATTCACACAGCTATTCTAAATAGGTTCTTATATGTACCTATTACCTTGGTAGCCAGGTTTCTATATCAAAACCTGAACATTTCATTATTATTAAAAATATAAAAGTCATCTATTCCATCCATTCTTTTACGGTGAGGTGAGCAAAATTGGATGTGAAGTCACAGTGCAGTAATAGGGTAATTATTGTTTGGAGGTTCTTCTAATATACCTATGGCCAGTTGTATTGAAGATGTATTATATTACGGTTGTTCGTGGCTGTTTTATCATGTACTGTGGATTAAGAAATATTCTACCCTATCCCATGGATTAAAAAACCCCATGCTTTAAATTAGTAGAGGGGAAAATATGTCTATGAAAAAGCGTAATTTGATCCTCTGGGCAATTTATACTCTTCTTGACATGATCTGCACCTTGTTGATGCACATCTTCTTTCTCCTTCATAAGACATCAGTGGAATTTCCAGAGACAAAAGAGTCCTCGTTCTACTTCATTACAATGAATGAACCAATATCTCATTTGAAGTTGGCCACATATGGTATATGCAGCATGTTTACACAATACCAGAGCACTTACTTGAAGAACAAGTGTCTTTCATGAAAGCGGCCTCCTGAAATGCTTTCCATAGTTGTTTTTTTTTTTAAAAAAAGGACACATTTGCGGAGTTAAAATATAAATAATTCATAGGGAAAATGAAAATAATAGTCTTAGGGAAGGGAGAATAGAGACTTATACACTTACAGGACCTTCTATCTAATTGCCTATAAATAATTGTCTTGTACATATTACCCACCACAGAGCGCGGTCTCTGACATCGTTACAAGCCTGGATGTCAGCTGCAGAGCTCAGCTGCTGTTTGTAAATGGTCTTAACTGTGCTCTTGATTTTTCTGTGCTTACTGTATATAGTTTTGTTTTATTGGCACTGTACTGTAAGCATATTCTGCACTATGCAAATATAAGAGCTGAGAAGCATATGGGCCAAATCCTGCAACACTCACTCAGGCAAATGTCCAATTCACTTGATGGGAACTTTTCCTGAGTAAGCAGCAGGAGCAGACTCTCAGCTCCATCGTAAGCCTCCCCTGATTTCTCAGGTATGACAACAGACATTGGTACTTTGCAAACAAAGAAAGGAAGGGTATAAGACCCAGTACTGTGGGTAGATGCTCAGTTCTGTCCTCCTTAAGCCCTGAGGTCCACTGAAATGCTACGAAAGGCACCGTCAAGATAGAATGACCCCCTCTGGCCTTTAGCATCCTGCTAAAAATCAGCTTAAAAAAATGGAAAGACCCTTGTAAGTGATAATACTTCTCCATCCCCACTTTGGAGTCCACCGCAGGATACCAGCAGTGGAGATGTCTCTCTGAGTCAATGCAGACCGAGTTAAGCTGTGGACATCCTTGGAGTGAGGAGAAAGAGAAGGGAAACGCTGCTCTTTATAAAAAGCCCCCGTGATTTCTGCTCCACCACCCTGCTCGAGAGCTTCGGCAGAGAGCGATAACATAACTCAGAGTGGGAACTTCAGGATTCAGCTCTGCATCTAGCTCTGGTTGAACCCTACCATCCATCATACAGGAATAAGCTTTCCATCCTCAACTGTGCAGGTGGCTAAAAGCTCTGCCCCGTATCCCAGCCTCTGTGTATGACACGGTCCATTCTACGGTGCCAACATGTTATGGACTTCAGGTCCGAGTCCTAACACATATGCTTAACTTCTTCTTTAACTCCAGTTTTGTCTACACTGCCCATGACAGCCTGATATATATTGGAGAAGCTGGATTTTCTTCGATCTAGCTACCATGGGAACCAGTGCACCAATGATGCCGTAGTACAGACTTCAGCACGAGCCCAACAGGGACCCTGGCTGCACACCTGGGGCTGCTAAAGTGTGCCAAAGACTGGGCTGTGTGTTTTCAGTGCTAATGTCATCCCTACTAGCTAGATTAACGTTAGCAGTGGTACCCATATCTTCCTTTGTCCTGCAGCCATATCCTTTCAGCAGCGCCTGATTGGAAACTTAAGCTGCAGCCCTTACTCACATGCCTCATCCTCATGTGCCTTTAAACCAAAATGAGTAATTCAAATAGAGGCTTAAAGGTCAAACCCTCCAGACCTGGTTTTGCAAACCCTTTTGTACATGGCTTTTCCCCTTGTCTAAAAAAAAAAAAAAAAAAAAGAAAAAAAGAAAAAAAAGAGCTATTCTCATCAGGAAATGTTGGCAAAAAGGGTTTAATTACAGAAATCATTTTGCTCCCTATGGAGAAAGCATGAAGAATGGCATATTTCCACATTTGAATTGCACATTCATCAAGAAAAGAGTGATTTCCCCTTAAGAATGTTCTGGAGGAGTAGAAAAGAGCATTGAACCCTGGGGTGTGTATTATTTTATAGTCTCTGAAAGGCAAATGGTTTCACTTCCATTGATTAAAATATATGAGTTTTTCCCTCGGGATTACTCTCCTGGAAGTAGGGAAAAAAAAAAAAAAGTATTTAGCAGTGGCTGTCAACTAGCTCAGCACCTCTTGGCAAAGGGCTTGCCTACCCAACCAAAGACACTTCTGCTGCTGAACTTCTTCAGCAAGAAACCTTTGACCACAGCAGGTGTTGCTACTTTATTTTTGCTGGATGAATGGGGACTTTACGATAGGTGTTTTCATTGTTTTGTTGGAGCAAATGTCAATATGGAAACACAACCCGACATCAGGACTATTAAGTGCCAATTTGAGCGGCAGCTCCAGGACTTGGTCTCCTTGTCTCCTAGCACATAAGGTCTAATAGGCTCATGCATTAGTCTTTTCAATCTCCTTCTTGTTCCACAGATGTAGCTTCTTTACAAATTCTGCAAAAACACTGTTTGAAAGAGAGTTTGACTTAACAGCCTCTGGTCGCACGAGCGTTTCAGCTGTGCGAAGCTGCTGCGGTGCAGGACACGGGTACAATACAGCAGGCAGGGGAACATTCATATTTTGAAATGTGCTTTGCAAAATATGCTCCAAATTGGCATGCGGCACCCTTATGCAGCAAAGTCATTTTTTTTTCCATTAAATTACTATTTTTTTTCTTATTTTTTTTCTTTTTTTTTTTTCTTATTCCAAGAGCATTGTTGTCTGGTTCAGTTAACAGGGAAAGGCCAATTAAACAAACAGTGCTGATCTGGTAAACTTGGATTTACCAACCAGAATTCAGACAAATGGTATTCTTCTTCACACTTGCGTTTACTAGCTTTCTCGTAATAATGTTGCTGGAGTTTAAAAAATAATTAAATAAATGCCTGGAGTGAACAGGTGGATCAAATGGAAGAATTTCAAAACTGCAGGAAAGTACCACAAACAAGTAAGAGCACTAAGAACAAGAAAACGCAGAAGTTATATGCAATTGGAAGTGAAGAAGTTCCATTTCCTTTCTAAAATCAAATGCAAACTGCTCATGTGACTGATTTAGTATTGAACAAGAGAGGGAAAATTGCCTCTTGGCATTTAAATGGAAATGTTTCTTGTTCAGAAATTTTGGAAGCTTGCATACTGTATGATTTTTGAAAGTCTTATACAATTACCATTGAATTTGGATGAGGTCTATTCCTAACAATATATATATTTCTCAATTAAACTTCGCCCTTCCAGAGACCTAAATTACCTTTGTCTAGAGTCTAGATTCCTGATGTGGAATATATTCCAGAGGCAATAAGGCCAATGCAAATGTATTTCATTTTTAATATGTATGCCTGAAAAAAACCAGTGAACAGCAGTAGCTATTTTGCAAAGCAGACCTTTATGTCGAGAACTCTGCTGTTTAAGATTACGTTCTGATTTGCTGCGTGCCTTTTTACCCTGATTTCTGGGTTTGGAATAAAACACAATCTTACCTCTTGCTTTCCACAAAGGCTGAAAATTTTAGGATAAGGGAAAAAAAGCAGAACATAGCAGAGTTACACCTGGCTGATTTAAAGGTATGCCATGAAGAGGACAATTCCCATGTAGCTCAAAGCACTGCATGAAGTGCTGCAGTCCATTATGTTCAGCACTCTTCTTACAATGCAGTTTTAGGGCCTAATCCAGTATCGCTCAGAGATTTGTGATGCCAACATAAGTCATATAGAGACTGTTGCTGAAAAGTTTTGTAAGAGTAAATTTTGAGAAGGAACTTGAAACAGGAAAGTGTGATTATTTGGTGAATGGGAAAATGATAGGCTGAGTGAAAATGGCAACAGGGGATGAATCGTGGCAGGGATGTTTGCAGGGACTTGCCCAAGGTGAGGCAGTGAAGCAGCAGCAGGACCTGACAGTGACACCACAACCCTTTCTCCCTTTGGACCATGTTGAACAGCAGCACTAAATAGCCCCAATTTCCTGTCACTACAGTTTAAAAGCAAAACAAAATCCCCATATTTAAAAGGCAGAAACTGGTAACATTGATCTTCCTCCCAAAGAAGTAATCTTAAATTATGAAACTGAAATCTTGCAGGCCTTCTTCCTCAGAATTTTATTTTAATTATTAAACAATATAATTCTGTGATGATGATGATGATGATGATAATAATAACAGCAACAACAAAAATAACAACAACAATGATGAAGAAATCTCCTGACATCACTGTAAATAATGTTCCCTGACCCCAAAAGCAAGATATTATGCAAGCTGCCAATTTAGGGGCAAGGGAGGAACAGAGGTTTCCCCCTCTTCATCACATGTGCAGAAGCTGGAGCCCACCTGACCCCAGGAAGAGAGAGACTCACCAGGGCCAGAATATGAAAGCACCACCTGAGGCAGCTGTCTGTCCCATCCTCATCCCCATCCCGATCTCCATCCCATTCACATTTTGAAGCCAATGCCCATCCCATCCCCATGCCTCTTCCATGCCTATGCTCAACCCATGCCCAAGCCCAACACATGCCTATCACATGCCCAAACACATCCTCTCCCTTCCCTATTACCTTCTAACGCTTATGTCCACACACCCAGCATATTTCATCACCATGTCCACAACTGTGTCCATGCCCATGTCATGCCCATGCCCATCCCCTCCCCATGCCCCTGTCCAACTCATCTAGATGCCATGCTCATCCCCTCCCCAGGCCATGTCCACATCCACATCCTCTCCATGCCATGCTCATGTCCATGCCTATGTCCATCCCCTCTACATGCCTAGGCCGTGCCCATCCCTTCCCCATGCCCATGTTATACCCATGCCTTCCCCATGCCCATCCTCTCCCCATGCCCATGCCATGCCATCTCATGCCCATGCCCACGTGCATGCCCAACTCCGCCCCATGCCATGCCACGCCCCTGCCTGTGTCCTCCCCCCATCCCATGTCTATGCCATGCCTTTGCCATGCCCATGCCCACCTCCTCCCTATCAATGTGTCTTGCCCATGTCTATATCCACCCCTGCCTCATGCCTGTGCTATGACTATAGCATGCCCACGCCTACATGCCCCGTTGCTCCGTGCCCGTGCCCATGCCATGCCCATGCCCATGTCCGTGTGCAGTGCCCGTACCCCATGCCTAGGCCATGACTATGGCGTGCCCATGCCTATGTCCCCCCTGTCCCATGCCTATGCCATGACCATACTGTACCCCATCCATGCCCATGCCCATCCCGTACCGATGCCCATCTCCTCCCCGCGCCCGTGCCGCCCCATATTCCCACCCAATCCCCATATCCACGCCATGCCCATCACCTCCACATGCCATCCCCGTGCCCGTGCCCGAGCCATTCCCGTGATACTCCCGTGCCCACGCCGTGCCGTGCCGTGCCGTGCCGTGCCGTGCCGTGCCGTGCCGTGCCGTGCCGTGCCGAGCCGCCCGGCGGTGCGCAGCAGCCGGCCGCATGTGTGCCTGTCATTCCCAGCCCGGGAGCGCCGGCTCCTGCCTCCCATTCATGTAACCTGTGTGTGTCTCTCTTTCTCTCTGTGTGTAACAGAGAGAGGGAGAGAGAGAGCGAGGCAAGGAGAGGAGGAGGAGGAGGGGGGAAGCTTTAAATAAAGCCTTTGGATTGCAGCTGCTTATTTTGGGCAGTCCTACCAGGGACGATTCCTGCCAGGAAAGAAGCTGGACCGGTCGTTTTTTTTTTTTAATTATTATTATTATTGTTCTTATTCTTATTATTTATTTATTTTGATTTTGATTTTTGGGGGTGGCGGTGGTGTATTGCCGAGCTGCCTGCTGAGATGAGCTCCGGTGCCTGGCTGTAGTTGCCCACTTTGGGATCGCTGGACACATAAGTGGCATTTCGGTGGGGGGAAGCCTGCAGACATGGTAAGCTTTTGCGTTTTGCTTTGAAAAGTGCATTTATGCGATCGCCTCCCTCCAGTTCTCCCTTCCCCCTTTCCTCTTCCCACCAAACAGACAGGCACACGGGTTAGGGTTGGGGAGAAGCTCCCTGAATCCCTGGCTTTTTTTTTTTTTTGGCTTTTTNTGTTGCCTTGGTTTTTTTTTTTTTCTTTTTTTTTTTTTCTTTTCCTCCCCACCATCCCTCCCTCTGCCCAGCTTGCTTTTCTCCCCTCGCATCCCAGCCCTGCTGCTCCCTCCGCACACAGTTTGCAGCAATTCGGCAGGAGGCAAAGATGCTGCTGGAGGCTCCTGGCTGGGGCGGTGGGGACCAGCCACCCTCAGCCTGGCCAGACCTCGCTCCAGGGTGTGTTTGGGGTGGCTTCTCCCATCCAACACCCCTCACACACACACACATACACCCC
>VXBL01006507.1:0-45093 GCA_013400195.1 Aramus guarauna | reverse complement strand
ACAAGCTCTCCATGAGCCAGCAGTTTGCCCTTGTGGCCAAGAAGGCCAATGGTATCCAGGGGTGCTTTAAGAAGAGTGTGGCCAGCAGGTCCAGGGAGGTTATCCTCTCCCTCTACTCTGCCTGGTGAGGCCACATCTGCAGTATTGTGTCCAGTTCTGGGCTCCTCAGTTCAAGAAAGACAGGAAACTACCGGAGAGAGTCCAGTGGAGGGCTACAAGGATGATTAGGGAACTGGAGCATCTCTCATATGAGGAAAGGTTGAGAGAGCTGGGTCTCTTTAGTCTGGAGAAGACTGAGAGAGGATCTGATCAATACATATAAATATCTAAAGGGTGGGTGTGAAGAGGATGGGGCCAGACTCTTTTCAGCAGTGCCCAGTGACAAGACAAGAGGCAACGGGCACAAACTAGAAGACTGGAAGTTCCATCTCAGCGTGAGGAAAAACTTCTTCACATTGAGTGTGACCCAGCACTGGAAGAGGCTGCCCAGAGAGGTTGTGGGGTCTCCTTCTCTGGAGATATTCAAAACCTTACCGGACATGATCCTGTGCAACCTGCTCTGGGTAATCCAGCTCTAGCAGAGGCATTGGACTAGACGATCTCTAGAGGCCTATCTGAATCTGTGTAAAAGAAAAGGGAAAATCAAACCACAGAATAATTCTAATTCTGACTGTCCACAGTTTGTTGCAAAGGCTTAAACAGTACATTTTCTAACACAATCCATACGCTCCTGACAGCACTCACAAAAACCCAATCAGTTTCAGAACACTTTCACCTCAAAATACTTCTGTCTTGTCTATTTTGCTAAGAACATGGATATCTTCATTAATTCTTCTGCAAAGGCTTCTAAGCTGTAAATCAATTCACTGCTTTAATCAGCATTTTACTATACCACAGTGAACACGTACAGTTCACAATGAAGATCAGCATTTACCATTTACAAGGCTGATCAAGTTGAACAGCCTCTAAAAATGCTGTAGAAAGTCTCTTAGGTGTCTTCAGTATCAAAAAAATCGTTAGGACTGTTCTGTGAATCCCTACTAAATAACCGGCATGAGGCCCAGGGAACAAACACCATCCATCCCTGGCAGAACAGCCCTAGTGCCATTGCTCAAATCGTATTTTCAAGGGAAAGGGATTCTGTTCAAACTTTGCCTCTTCTGCCTGTCTCTTATCCCTATTCTATCACTCCTGTGAAACCTGTTCAGCATTCTTAGTTGTCCCCCAACTTGACACACCTCAATTCTGAAAAAGCAAAAAACGATGCTTTTCTAAAAAAGAAAATTTCTCCATTTCATCTAAGAGATTGTAAATCATGCAAGTTTCATCTATGAAACAACATAAACCGGTTTTTGTATAAATTTATCAAGAGAGATCATATGACACTCCTGAAAAATGTGCTGTTTGACATTTGATTTCTTTTTCCAGCAATATTTACCTGTGACCTCCAGTATAAAAAAGGATTCTTCAAAATAAGGCAGTGATTATAAACCATGAAAGTTTCTGAGTCCTGTGGAAGGTAACATTCTCTTCCTATCTTTAAGTACAGAGGCTCTGCAGCCACTTCCATAAATCATACTCTCCAAATGAAAAAAGGTATTTTGCCAAATAGCTTGAATGGAGTCCACGTTCTGGGGAGAAAAAAAAACACAACCAACTTGAAATAGAGAGGGCATTCATTATCACCAGAAACAATCAACATTCTACACACAGTGATTTCCCTAGCACATCTTTCTACTTTCACTGCTACCATCAAAACTAGAAGCCTCGTAAAGTTGCATTGAAAAACAATGAAGACTAGAAACCATGTCATTAGCTGGTAAGTAATAATATATGCATTGTTCCTGGCAACAAAAGAAAGTTTTGAGTTGCAGAATTTCAATCAAGTTAATTTATAATCAATTCATATAAATAGGTAATTGTTATTAAGAAATAAAACCAAATAAACACTTAGAAAAAACCACCTCAACTTCCCTCTGCACATCTCTCCTCCACCCTCATTTATTCTTAATAAATTCTTTAAGTTTGAGCCAGCTTGGGGAATCATTTCTAGTAGCAGTGTACTCAGAAATGTTCTTAGCCTTTGTTGTTAGGTATCCAAAAGTTATTTAATATTCCAATCAAATAGTGGTGTGTTTAAGGGGAATATTTAAAATATAATGATTCTTCTGCTAAAAATTCTCTTCTTAATATGTTGAAATAACAGCGCAGTTCATTAGGGTACACATTTCTTATGAGTGAACAGAGGAAGGAAATGATACGACACAGGGCATGGGGAAGGAGTATCGGTGATCTACGCCTCTAGGGTGCTGGGTGATCTTAGACAAGTGGTTTTCCTCTGCTTGCCTCATCTTGCACCTGAAAAATTGGATGTTTCTACCTACTTCTATATTCATTTTGCAAGACAGTAATTGAAAAGAGTGTGTAAGACTTCAGCGATGGTAAAATGCCAAATGCCACTCAAATACACAGGAGGCTGAAAGGGCAGAAGCAAGTTTGTTGGGACTGTCAGCTGGAGGAGACACGGTGTTTTCAGAGCCGGTCACTGGCCTGGAAGATCTTCTCACTGTCTTGAGGACACGCGGGGCCCAGTGGACATTGCTTCCTGGGACCACTCTTCCCAACTCCTCCTGAACGGCTGCATTTTCCTCATCACCTTCCTCGGGTGAACCCCGGCCAGCCAGAGGCGAAGGCTGGGGAGCGTGGAGCAGTTGGCAGAGCGGGGCACTAGCAGAGGCAGTGGGCCCCGATGGCAAGGACAGCCATGGCAGCCAGGGTGCTGCAACGCCCCGGCAGCGGTTGCTTAGCATTGAAAGGCTTTTGGGTCAGGACCCTGCCAAATTAAAGAGGTGGTTTTTGAAAGAGAAGGGGTACCATGTTCTCCCGTGAGCAGCTGTGGGGCTCAGGGGCAAGCTGTGCTCCAGGGTGAAAGCTGCACCCTTGGAGGGAAGGGCAGTCTGGGGGTGCCTCCCCCAGCACAGCACCGCAGGACGGCGGGTGCCCACACAGGGGTGCTCAGCGCGTGGTAACCCTGCGCTCCCCTGCTGCTCGTCACCTGGAGTGAGGGGGGGGCGAGCTGTGGGGCGAGCTGTGGGGCGAGCTGTGGGGCTAACGCGCCCGCACCAGCAAAACCGCAGAGCGCCAATGCGTGAGCCCTCCAGCTTCTGCAGCGCCTTCTCAAACAGTCTCTGCTTCTCACCCTAGGACACCTCACAGGAGCTAAACGGACCCTCCCGGTGGAGAAAACAGCTGGAGAGAGGCTGAAGGACAGTTGTGCCTGACCGAGATCTTCTCAGCAAAGCGGGTTTGCTTCTATCTGTGCAGGGTCCCACCCTGGGACAGCACACGGCACGAAGGATGTTCCAGTGGTGAAGCATTCAGCCAGCCCTTGGCCCCTTTGCCATGGTCAAGCATCGCTCCTACAGGAGCCCGCGGCTCTGCCGCTATGGGAACTGCAGGGACAGTAAAACAACAACTATCATTACATCAACACACAACGATGTGTGCATCTGCTTATGGCTTAATCTGATTTCTGTTCAAGTCAGAGGTCAGAGCATCCATCAGGCAACAGGGAGGAGGAGAAGACATGGGAAGAGTTATGTGCGGATGTGGTGGTGCAGGATGTGGAGGCGAGGGCCGACCTCGCAGTTACTGAGAAATGAGAGGGAAGAGGTGAAGGAGGGGACAGGTACGTTGGGCAAGCAGAAGGCAGATGATGCTGCTGCAGGCGCTTGGATGAACTGGGGAGGCAGAAAGTGAGATGGAGCCAAAGGCTCTAGTGGTTTGAGGGGGACCAGGAAGAGAGTTCAGTCTGAAGCTGAATTTCGCATATCCAGCGAAGAACTAAAGGATGTTGGAAACCACCCGAGTCCACTCTTTTCATTAGGAGTAGGCCCCTACACAACCTCATCTCAGGTTGTGTACGTGTTGCAGCCCGGCCATACCCACTCTCCTCACAGCCTCACCCACACAGCCGGGCAGCCTCCCGCGGCGAGCAACGCCCCAGGGCCACAGCTCAGCCCCGGCCTCGCCGGCAACCGCACCCCAGTCCCCGCCGACCCAGCTCCTCACGCGTGCCCGGGCGGGCCGGGAACCACGGCAAGGCCATTCCGCCCTTCACCTTCGCCCGACCGCTCCGCCCCTCGCCACCAGAGCGGCTGCGCGAAGCGGGGCGGCCCCCCACGATCCTCCCAGGCCTGCTCCCCGCCCCGGGGCGTCCCGTACCCGCGCCGCCATGCTGCCCAACACGGGGTAAGCCGCCCCGGCCCTTCCTTCTCCTTCCGCGCCTCTCCGCCGGCGCGGACACCCCCCTCCCCTCGGCCCTGGCCGCCGCTTCCCGCTCCTCAGGCGGCGGCAGCGACGGGCAGAGCCGCGGGGGGCTGGGGGCGAGGCTGAGGTAAAAACCGTGGCTTTTCAGCCACCGAAGGCCTCTTCTCGGGGCGAGGTGGGCTTGGGCCGGGGTCCGTCGTGGTGCCGGGGTGGTTGGCTGGGCATTCACCTCGGCGCTGGTTTGCTTTCCCCTCCAAACGGGTTAGGCAGGACAGCGTTTATAAGCATGTGAAAGCGAAGTACTGTATCAGAGGGTACGAGCGCTCCTTGTAATGTTTGTTTTTTTTTTTTTCCAGTTAGGGGTAGCACTGCCCTGCCCCACAAGGTGCAGCCCACCATCCCCGCTCGTCTCCAGCGTGTTTGTGAGTGGGCTTTGCACGCACCTTGGGTCACGCCAGCCTCTGGTCACGCCGGCCTTGGGGTCACCTGCCCGCGCTTGTGCAATGCGTGGTGATACCGGAGGTCTGGGTCAAGGAGTTAGTCCACAGCAGAGAGGCTGGAAGCACGTCCAGGAGATAAGGGGGCAGGTGGGCACTGGCAGAGGTCCTGGAAACCTTCGTGAGGATCTGTAGTCAGTGTCCTTGAGTGAGTGTTTTGCAATGGAAATAGTTGTTGGAGGACTTTGATCTAAATTGGATAGTACATCTGTAATTTTATATATATTAAACTATTTTTTTCTCTCTCTTTTATTCCAAGCCAGTGTCGCCTTAACTGACAATCAAATTTTTTTCTAGTGTAGGCTCTTAATTTAGAGCCATTTTCTGCCTTTCTTCAGAGCCAGCACTGCTAACAGCTGGAAAAATAAGTTGTTATTATTTGTTCCTGTGTGTTATAAACAGGATCATGCACTAAATTCCTGACATATGTGTAAGCAAGCAGTAAAAACTGTCCCTGATGTGGCCTGCAAGTTTCTGTATTAGCAGTCATGCCTGGTGAGAAAGGAACCTGTCTTCATTTTTTTTCAGGATCTCTGAGACTCCAGGGCACAGAGGTGAATATGACATTTTCTGTCTTGTTACCAGAATTCAACTGCAATGGAAGCAATAAAGATGTAGCCTTCAAAATACAGGTCACGAGCAATTTTAGATGAGCACATGCTTTAAAAACTTGTCAACTATTGGTTGTTGAGTGAATTGAGAAGTAAATCCTAAGTCTTGCAAGCTTCTCGGTCTGCTTAGGAGAGTAAAATGCTCTAAATTCTGGGCAGTTCTTTTGCGTACACTGAATAAACATTTTAAGAGGTTGGCACATCTGGCTTTGTGGATGCTGTCACACAGGATAAATTAAACCTGTTGAGTGAGACACAATTAGAAGTAAAATTAAGGAAGAAGCAAGGATTTATTTTTTTTTTAAAAAAGGGAGTGTGAGAGATAGTATCAAGTCAGCTCAATAATTCAGAGGAGATTAAGTGAAAATTAATTTTTCCTGTTAGTAAGACTTTGCTTCTTTGGGTGAACACTATTTCTGGGCGCTGTAGGGACAGAATTGGAGATTGTGGAGCTAGAATTGAAGGAAGGAAGCTCCAGAGAGGGAAGGTAGTCAGTGGTGATGGTAAGCCTAGGGAGAAAAAAGAGGTTTATATAGGCAGGAGATGCAGTTGTGCTGAGAAGAAAGAAGACTTGAGGGTGATGGCCAGCGTAGGGGAGGTTGGTGGGGAAAACTAGCAAGAGTGTAACTGGAATGAATAGAATAGGTTCCCTGGCATTTTGAATAGGATAATAATTTGGGGAAGGGAATTGAATCTGCGGCTTGACTCTTCCCAGTTGGATCATTGCATAATTGAGGTTGGAAGGGACCTTTAGAGGTCTCCAGTCCAATCTCTTTGGTTGGACTGCCTTTCAGCCAGGTCAGTTGCGAGATCAGACATGGTGGCTGAGGGCTTTCTCTGTTTGGATCTCCAAGGAAAACCTCCGAGGCTGGAAACAGCTCAATCCCCTGCTCTGTTGCCTGACTGTCATCATGGGGAGGACAGTCTGAACCTCTCCACTTCAAACCTTTTTTCTTCCAGTTTCAAAGGGCTTGTGTTCTCTCATCCTCTTGTGCTGCACCACAGCATGTATGCTTGGCTCCATCTCCTCAATCACTGCACAGGTATTGGGGGGCTGCTGCTAGGTCCCCCCGCCAAAAGCTGTTCTCCAGGCTGAACTGGCCCTCTCACACCAGTGCTGAGCCTCCAGCCATCTCTGTCTCCCTTCACAGAACTTGCTCCCATTTGTCAATGCATACCTTGTATTGAGGGACCCAGAACTTGTCACAGGATGTGTGGTCTTACGAGTGCCAAATAGAGGGGCATAATCCCTTCCCTTGATCTTCTGATTATGGTGGTGTTCTAGCTGCTGGCCCATGCTCAGCCAAGTCCCCCAAAGCCTTTTCAGGAGAGTACTCCCTAGCCATTTAGTCCCTAGCCTGTGTCGTTTCAGGGACTTTTTCTTCTCGGGTGCAGGGCTGTGCATCTCTCCACGTTAAATTTCATCAGGCTTCTGTCCATCTAGCCTTTGGGGCACCTTCTGGATAGCAGCCCTCCCCTCAAGCTTGTGAATCAGTTGTCGTCCACCCTCAGGGCATTTTGTCACCACCTTCAGGTTGTTGATAAAGATGTTAAACAGGACTGGTCCAGGAGTAGAAGTGATACTCCACCCTGGTCTCTGGGCAGAGTATGACTTAACCACCACTCTCTGAGCCTGACTGACCAACTAGTTTTTACCCATCAGGTTGTGCACCCATCCAGACTATAATATCTTAAATTGGATGAAAAATATTGTGAGAGATGGCATTGAAAGCCTTGCTTTCATGACCCTGTTGAGCAAAGAGCCTGCTTTTACTGCCAGTGTGGGAGCAGAAACCCCTGTACCCTTGACGTTCTTCACAAGCCTCGGCTGCAGGTGAACTTTGGTTTTCCTGACACCACCTTGACATGCCCAGGTATTTCTAATTCCCCCCTTGTGGCCTGTCCTTGCTCCTACTCCCTGTCTGACACCTTTTACACAGGAGCTGAGCTGCAAGTTGCTGGCATAGCCATACCAGCCTCCTGGTATGTCTACTTGTCTTCCTGAATGGACAACTCTTGCCCCTGGAGGGTCTTAAAGCCTGGCCAGCGTTCCTCAGCCTCCTTCTTCAGAACCGCCTCTCACTTGACCCCATTTACCTCTTCCCTGACTAAGGTGGAGTCTGCTCACCTCATACCAGTTGGTTGAAGGTAGAAGCCAGATTCTGGCCTTACTTCACTGAGTTTTACAGTCTATGTATTGCAGAGATGAACTTTCCTCACTGTGTGTGGCTTGCCTCTCAGCAGTGTTTTTTGTGATTTGCTGTGCTGTTTTGGGATTTTTCTTCCCATGCCTCTCCATGACCCAGTTTTGCAGAGGAAAGCTGTTTGAAATGGCATCTGTAGGGCTCCATTGGCTTCCTGGGGCCCCATAGATGCCTAACTGTGCCACTGCAGGGGAAGATCCCTCCCTGCCCCATCCCAGTATTCTTCTGCCTTCTGAAAGCAAACATTTATCCTCCTAGAGAGCGTTTTAGAGAGGGATGCTCTTGGACTGGAGGGAAGAACAGACCTGGAGAAACAGTAGTAAGTCAAATCTGGCCCAGACTGAAAGGAAAACTAATGCAAGCTTGGAGGCTGGCATATAACATTTGTGATAGGAGTGAAAAGTGAAGTTGCTATAGTACATAGTTTATATGCATTCTTTAACTGGGGCTGAAAACTTGGCCTTGTTTTTTTCCACTGAGTTACGGAAAGTAACACAAACTTTATACTGAACACTTCAATGCACGTTCTTTTGTATGGAAAACCTGTAGTCTAAGAGGCTTTGTTGTTGAGTATGCTTTAAACTGGAGTTGCTGTTTTGTTTTTCAAAAATTCAATGACATTGCTTGTGTAAGCCAGACATCTTTCTGACACTTTAAAACTTAATAGTTTCTCCAGAGGTTTTGATTGGACCCATTTTTTGGGAAGTCAAAAAATGTAGTTACCAGGAAACTGTTGAGTTTAGTGTAAAACCTTAAGAAGTAATTGCCATTTCTGAAAATCAAGTTTTTGGCACTTGCATGTGGCACCCTGCATTGGCATTGTGGCTCTGGACTTGAGCTTTATACCAGGTTGAGACAGCAGTTTTTTGTGTTTAGAGGACTGTGAGTAGTAAATTACAGAGAGCTGCCTAGGTCTGTTGTCTCATTAGAGACAGGCATTTTGTTTTTATAACTTACTCGTCTTCCACTGTTGGAGAATGTGGCACCTCTGTTGTAAAGAGTGTGTTGGATCATTTTACAAGAAGGGAGAAATGTAACTGGGTAACCTGTGTAACCTTCTTGCTTTACAGTGTTTGCAGACTTGGAGAGTGGTCTTACCTTCAGCAGTACTATACTTGCTGTAGCTGTAGCCTTTTCTTTTGTACTTAGGGGCTGCTTTCTTAGTAAAATGATGAAGGTATTTGTCTGGTTGGAAGACTGCTGTAGTTACTTTTGTTCTAAAGAGTGCTAAAAGTCAATGATATGCAGATTTTGCTTTGTTCTTCCTCTTTACTCTCCACTTTCCCCTTCACCTTTAGGAAACTCGCAGGATGCACTCTCTTCATCACGGGCGCAAGCCGAGGCATCGGCAAAGCCATTGCCTTGAAAGCTGCTAAGGATGGTGCAAACATTGTGATAGCTGCCAAGACAGCTGAGCCTCATCCTACTCTTCCAGGGACTATCTACACTGCTGCAGCAGAGAGTAAGTTGTAATAAATGAGGGTGGGCTTCAGGTGCTGGGTGTATGCCCTAGCCTAATTGTCATACCTGAGTGGAAAACATAGATTCTCTTAGCTCCAATTTACCTTTAATAAAATAATCTTAGTGCTTCTTTTGCCTCCCAGGAATGCTGGTAGGTATCAAAATGTTACTGTAATGAAGATGTATGTGTATAGATGTGAAAATGCTATGTTAATTGAGATGTATGTGTATGCTGTATACATTCTCAGTGTTAAGATTTGGCTTTGACTTCCCTGTTCTTTACGCAACATGTAAAAAGGTCGCAATTTGAGGGTGTGATTTTCAGTGCCTTCTTGAAGCATATAATTGAATGAGAGATTCTCAGTAGGGTGATGCTATTTGTTCCATCTGAGACCAAATTTTAAAATGTTTAATTTTTTAATTGTGCAGTTGAAGCAGCTGGAGGAAAGGCTTTGCCATGCATTGTTAACGTGAGGGAAGAACAGCAAATTATTAATGCCGTGGAGAAAGCTGTGAAGACTTTTGGAGGTATGCTAAGGTGTGGAGGAAACGTTAACAGACAGATTGTTAAAAAAAGAGAAAAGAACTTGTGCTTTTTGTCTTTAACTGTTAATGTGAAATGGCTTATTTTAAAACCAGGAATTGATATTTTGGTGAACAATGCAAGCGCCATCTCTTTGACTGGCACTTTGGAAACAGAAACAAAGAAGGTCAATCTTATGATGGATGTCAATGTACGAGGAACCTACCTTACGTAAGTGCTGAGAGAGGGAGGCAAAGTAATTGTAACAAAATGTATGATGTTATCTCAGTTTTTCTGAGAAATTGTGTAGCTATCTTGCTGCCCTAGACTTTGAGTGTAAGCGTTCTACGCTTACTGACAGGAAATTGCTCAGTTATTGGCCAACTGGTTTGATACTAATATTTGCAAGAATTAATTGCAAATAGGAGTAAACAGTAACCTTATTACTGTAGTCATTAAGCGTTAACAAGCCCCTCCATGCAGGTAGGAAGCAGCAACTAGTTTATTTCAAATGGAGCTCCAGCTTGGCTTTGTTAAATGCTATCTCCTCTTTCAAGCAAAATGACTAACACTTTGCATACATCAAGTACATGTTTGTCAGCTTCCTTCTCATAAGCTTTCTCATCTTTAGAGACATTATATAACTTACTATAGTTAAAAGAGAAGTGTTAAAGTTGTAACGTAATGATCTAAAGCATTCTCCGCCTACTCTCAGCTTATCAATTCTACCATTTATTTAAATTACCATACCAAGATTTGATTTCACAGTTCCTGTGGTCCTTATTTTGCTCATTTTTTGGAATTGAATTTAGCAGGTGGTATCATCTTTAGACTTACAAGATGTAATTTAAAGTTGCTCTATTTTAAAATGAAAACTTAGTTTTTGACAAGGTTGTGTTATAAAAACCACCCCTTAGGATGATGCAGATTCTCTAAATTCAGTTGTTCCTTGATGTGATCAGGACCTTTTATATCAGTTTTATCTACCATAGTATCTGTCATTCTCCTTTGTGCAGATGAATTTGGTTATCAGATGTTATGATTATATTCCTTAATGTTCTTTTGCTAAGAATCATTGAAGGGTTTTGCCACTAGAATAGTGTAAAGACAGCAGCTTTCTGAATTAGAGAGACATGTCCACAGCATGTAGATAGCATGGAGAGAGGAGGGTGGAAGAAAGAAAGCCTGTGCTTGCAAAGTGGGATTTCTGTGCTTCTGCCCTCTGATGTCTGCTTTTGAAAGGCTATAACTGTAAGCAGTTCTGTGCTCAGAAAGGAAAATTGGCTTTGGAACTTGGCATTCCAGAAAACACTGTGGATATCTCTTGCTAAATCTCTGAATGGTTTCTACTGTGTTGCCAGTGGCAAACTCCACATACCCCTCATCACCCAACAGCAACAATCACTTTCTTGATGGTACATCTAGCTATTCCAAATTAATGGAGAATTCTTAAAGTCGTCTTTCCTTTCAGTGCTACTCTGCCTGAAATAGATTAAAATAGATTAAAAACAGGTTCTGTTGCCGTGAATGGAAAAGTATATGAAAGATTAATGCCTCTCAAGGGAAGTTACAAATGATCTTTGTCGTTGCTTCTATAGCTGTCAATTGGGAAGATGCAGTGAAGCATTTCAGCCTTTTCTTCCCCTTGCTTTGTGTGTTGCTTTTGTTTGTAATTTGTAGAGCTCTNAAAAAAAAAAAGTGTGGATTTTTTGTCTGTGTGGAGGAGGTAGGGAGGATGTCCGATCCTACGAAGTTTATCTGTTGACATATTTTTGGTTCCTGTGCATTAAGAAATTGAGACATCTGTTAGTGAACCTCGCACACTGCCATTGAAAAGAGTTGAGACCCCAGGAGGTTTAAGTGGGTGGCAAATGGTTTACTTGAGTACTTCAATTATTTTACAGTTGAAGGTGTCCCTTCTGTGGCTGACAGTACACATGGGTCCTGTTGAAACGTGAATAGTAGGTCAGTAGTGTAGTCCACTGTGGTGCTGTTCTCCCTATGAAGCTTGATTAAAAATTCTCCAGCAGAGATCAAACAAAAACATGCCCTAGTTCTAGGAGAGAAGTTAAATGGCGGTTTCTGTAAAGTAGAAGTTATAATTTACAGATATGTGTAAATTCTAAGTTGACTGACTCTTCTAGTCAGCAGAAAACAGGTTTTCGGTTTTGCTTGGAATATTTGTAATAGCCTTTCACTACACAATATTATTTCTTTAACGTGATTTTAAAGAAGAAATAGGTATGTGATCAAAGAGGATATATTTATGACTAAATGATGCTCTGCACTGCTAATTTTGCTTGTTGCCTCATAGCGTTTTGTTGCCCCTACCAGAACTATTACAAGGAGATTATGGCTTCTGAGCATGTGGAAAATCAGCTTTAGTCAACACTGCTGCACTGTTTGGAGAATGTGTTCCAGTTAGCAGGAGTGAATACTAGGCCTGTGATAAGTGAGCTAGGAAAGATTTTTTTCCTGTTGTTCTATCAGTTAAATAATTGATACAAGGGCAAGGTCTCATGAAAATGAACATATTGGTGTGCTAGTATGTTTTTTCCTGTAATTATAGGTGTTCCATAAAATAAGAAGTGACTGATATGTCTGAATCTATCTTTCAGGTCTAAAACATGCCTTCCCCATTTGAGGAAGAGTAGGAACCCCCATATCCTGAACCTCAGCCCACCTATGAATCTGAATCCCATGTGGTTCAAAAATCATTGTGGTGAGTAGCATTCAGTGCCTTTGTTTTTATTTTTTGAGAACCATGTAAATAGCTGGTGAAATGTGCAGGAGTGCCAGCCTAGAATGCCAGATCTTGTATCTTTAGCACTATATACAGACTGCCACTAATGGTTCCCCAGAGTGTTTTCCACCTAACCTAAAAGAAATTGTTTTGTGGGAATACATAGTGCAGTTTTCATGGCCTAATACATTCTTTATGTTTTCAAGAATGTTTTTAAGGTAAGAGTCTGTGCTTTTTCATGGGAATTCTTAAGACTACAAAATATTTTCTGTTCCAAATAGAAACCCAAAATCTATTTTCTTCTAATTCATCTTCACATTTGATTTAATAAAGTTCAGTGTTGGTTTTTAAAATGGAAATTAATTTTGAGGTGGGAAAGGGACCCTATTTTGTCTTGAGGTTAATGTTGTTAATTTTAAAACAGTAAAAAAACCTTTCAGTTTGGACACGTGATGTTAAACTTCTCCAGCAAGTCCCAGTTCTTCCCCTTCAGAAAGTTTCCCTTCTCAAAGCAGACAAATGACAAGGATTTAGAATTTCTTTGTTGTTGTTTTTTTCCCTTTTTGATTTCTATAGAATACTAGTTTGGTCATTAGCACCTAGTGTGCATTAGGTGTCTTGAAAAAGATTGAACACTCTTGCCAGTGTGTTGTATATGAAAAGCACAACAAAACCACCGTACAGCTAGGCTTTAGTCGTCATTTTTGTCAAAACTTGCATAGCTCATTTTATTTGTAGTGAAAAGATGGCAGACTACAGTTTGTTCTGCTGGAGGTGTTGGGGAGAAAGGAGAGATTTTGACTCTAGGAAGATACTGTTTTGTCCCCAAAACTTAATTTTCCTTATGAACAAATAATCTGAGTTTTGTTTCCTTCAGAACTAAACTTCTGTTGATAGAGTGTAAATTTTTATCTTTTTTATACTTCTTGTCTTAGCTTACACCATTTCTAAATATGGGATGTCCATGTGTGTCTTGGGAATGGCAGAAGAATTTAGAGGAGAAGTTGCTGTCAATGCCTTATGGCCTAAAACAGGTGATGTTATTTTTTTTTTAATGGTACTAAAATAATTACTTTCTGTATTTTGTCTTCTACAGCTTGTTTTACTTGACTTTGATTATAATTCACATTTCTTCTGGAATTGATTGAGGATACCCAGCAGTTCTTTTGCATTTTCCTTGTTCATCCTGCATGGGTCCTGTTTTTCATTCCTAGTTCTTACTAGACCATTGCCACTTTGATCCAAACTCATCTTCAGCAACCCATTTGACCATTTCAGTTGGCCGAAGCATCAATACAGTATTTGGCTTGTCTGTGCTCTTTCTCCTGCACCCAGGGTTCTGGTTTGGAGAGAATCACAGAAGCATTAGCTTCTTACTAAATGTCTGTGTATGTAGTAGTACGTAGAATTCTTTGCTACTTAAATTGCCAGAGCTAGATGGAACTGACAAGATATATACCTCTGTAAATACAGAAATAATTCAAAAAACCCCTGTTCCTAGAAGTTTTAGTGCAGTGGGCCAGCAAACAGTTGTTCACAGAGCCATCTGCTCCCAAGTCACAGGAAGTTAGAGCTCTATGGAAGAAAAACAACTCAGCATTCCCACATTGTATTCACTTCAGTTTGTTGTCTTTGGGTCAGTGAGGATCAAGGCTGCATTCAGGGTCTAGTCAGCTGTTTTCCAAAGAGGCCAGTCTCTTCACCCCAAATACATCTATGTGCAGAAATGATACTGATGTTAAAATCAGTAAAGACAGAGGGTAATCCTGCCCTTTAACGGTGTGAGCCTAGTCATTGTGTTATGAAGCATTACAACAGCAGAGTTTATTCCCTTAACTAGTGGAGGGAGGAAAGAAGGAATAGGAAATAAAAATATGAACCAAGATCCTCTTCTGGGGCTAGTGCTCCAGTGTAAGAAGCAGTTGTACCCAGGCACTTTTCAATGTTTTCCTGTTTCCTGTTTTCCCCTTTTAACTTCTAGTGTGGAAGCTCTCTAATTTGCTTCCTCTAAAGTGAGGAATGTGAGCAAGACTTAATTATTTCAAACAAAATTAGCTGAGTTTCTTTGCTTAAATACTCCAGGTGATACTCAGTTGAACACGTGGGTTAGTATGTCTGACAGACGTGGTCCTTTTTCATCAGTCTGGATGCTTGCATCCTAAATTCTCTCAGTAAATTACATCGATGCTCACGCTGTATTTTACCCATGGAAATAAGGGATTTACTTTTTGAATGGTAATTACATCATTCATGATAATTATATCAAGACCTTTACTGTCTATTTTGAAGAGGATAAGCTCTTCATTTTTAATGTACTGAAGCCAACTGCACATACAAGTTCAGGGTCTGGCTTGCCTTCCTAGGAGTGGAACCTTTCAGGTTTTGGGTGTCTGTTGTATTTTTTGTATTTATGAAGGAGCTAGAAGAAACATGCACTTGTTTCCATGTACTTTCTTCTTGAGTGCTCCCGGGAAACCTCAGAAAGGTTTCAGTGGAGATTTTCCAGGATCTGTCTTCTAGAGTAGAGCCATGAAATTTGGTTCTCAAAACCATTAGCTCCCTAGACCTCACACCCATCTTACCTAGTTTGTCCCTAAAATGCCACTGCTAAATGGATTTTATATCTCCTCAGAATCCTATCTGTAGGAGTAATTTGCTTTACCATTAGCAGAGGTAATCTTTACCATTTTGTGTTTTATTGGTCACTAATGGAGCAATGTAAATTGTATATCAGAGTTAGGGACAGTGAGGAAATTAATCCAGACTATCTCATTCAGACAGAGAGACATGGTATCAAGCTGAAGACATTACTGATTTGACTTTTTTTGTCACGCAAAAGGTGTTACAAGATTACCTGTGCCTTGCACGTATTTACACGTTGCATAGGTACATTACATGCACTCTCCACAGTTTTCTGATTCTTCTACACCTTCTCTATGTGATTCTTGATATGCTAGAGAAAACATCCGCTGCTATTGTGGAAATGAGTCAGTGGTTTTATGGGTCCCAACATACTGTTGAAAGCTAAAGAATTCTTCCTATAGAGACCAGCCAGTTATACTAGGTCTTTATTTTGCAATGTAGATGTTTTCCCCCACCTATCTGAATAATTTGGCCTGCTGTTTTCCATGGCAAGGGAAAGCAGAACCTAGGAGAATTTCTCCACCTGCTCACTATGAGAAATTTTTCAGAGGGATGGCTAACTATAGGCAGAAGTTACATTAGTCTTACATTACATAGTAGAATACATTACTTCTTTCCAGTGTTTACCTATGCTGTAGCACTCCAAATGTCAGTAATAATACCAGTGTCCCAGATATGGTCTGGGATTAAAAGGTGTATATGATGGTATTAATTAAATTTCTGCAAAATCTGGCATTCTTATTGGGGTAGAAACCCAAACCAAAGAAAGTAGTATCTCTCTGTTGTGCATTAGAGTGCCACTGTATCCTTGGTAACATATTTGTTTCTGCTAAAATAAGTAAGAGGATAACTGCAGAAGCTGGGACTTGTTACAGAGTGCAGCTAACATCTGTTCCCCTCAGCAGCCCACAGAACATGAATCTTGAAAGTACAGGAAGATTCAGTTTACAAATGACAACAGTATATTCTGATAAATGCCTTTTTTAATGAAGATTTCTCTTTGTGAGATGCTGCAAAGTAATTCAAAAAGTAATTAAGCTTACTGTAAATCAAGGATATGCAGACAGAGCTTTGTATTTGCTGAATCCATTCTTGCTCATTTAACAGCAAGTTTAAGATTGTTACATACATTAGATGAGCTCTCAACGTTTGTATAAATCAGTGATGCCTTCATGAAAACTGATGTGCCCTCAAGTATAAAAGAAGATAATAATGTGCAAATTCTCCAGTACAAAAAAAACGTTCTTTCGAAGGGTTTATCTTCCAAAAGTGAGAAAATTAGCTACTTCCATGTGGTCACCAGAGAGACAGAGTTACAGACTTCCATGGTATCTAAAATACAGTTGCAAAGCTCTTAATTAAAAATTCTACTATAATCTCATGCAAACACGATTAGCGTCAGTGCTAGTATGGATGCCAGTATCTGTTGATTAATCTGACTCTTTAAACAGTATGCTGGTAGTAAGATGCCAGGAGCTCTCCATTTATCTAAAAGTGAAGGAGGAAGCCCACCAAAAGGGCAAGGGGCAATTCCATCACTAAGAGTGCATATGCATACCAGAGGTATCCTGGGGCAGAACTGAAAGACTCTTCCTATGCATTAGAGGAAAACCAGCAGGACTGTATATGAAATAGGTGGGAAAATGTGCAGCCAGACTATGAGGCAGTACCTGTTTAAACCCTTTTTTGCTTCAGTCTGTGCACATAGGCTTGCTGTGCTCAGAAGAGTAGTAGTTGACACTAACAGAGAAGTGGCAGAAGTGTGGGCCGGGAAAAGTGAACAGGTTAATGAATCCTCAGAATAGTGGATTATCTTCAGGCCAATAGAAGCTGGTAAATGTAATCAGAGTATTTGACAGAAATATTCTCTGAACTGTTGGTAGTTATTTAAAAAAAATTAAAAATCTTGCAGGACAGAGCCTATTTCAGAGGACCAAAGAAAGGCAAATGTATTTTCTATCCTTAAAAATGAGTAAAAGACCTAGGGAGACCTAGGTGGATGTACAGTGTATCTATTCACCACTTTTTATTTAGGTGTGTGTTACAGCAGTTTGCTTGATTTGGAAAAAAAAGAAACTCTGGTTGGTCAAATGAAACCTTAGGGGCTAATCCTCACCACAGAAGAGTAAAATAAGGGAGTCAGTGAGGCTTTCTAACCGCTCTTGCACTTTTCTAGAAAAGACTTTGACAGGATCTCCCTGACCAGCACTGAAGGCTGCAGTCCTTCTCCCCAGATCCAACTTTGGTAGGGGAATGATCCAGCTCAGATAGATGTGTCCTGCACAGTGCTTTTTCTTTGCTTTTTAAGGGATGTTGGAATCATTTCTGCATCAAAGCTGCCATTGCTTTGTGTGGAATGGAAACACTGAAAAGAGGACAAAAGTGATTTAAAGTCAGTTTTATCCTTCTGCTTCCAGGATCTGCCAGTCCCAGGTGTAGGAGAGCATTTGCAAATCTGTCTCAAAACTTGGGGGCAGAGTGTTCTGTCTTAAACAGCAGATGGGAAAAAGACATGAAGCAGAACTGTATGAAGGGAAAACAGTAACGTGGCAAATGCCAAAATCTACAACCAGACAGCCTTTCTGTGGAACAGGATGAAAGAAAAATGAGATGGATACCTCAGCCTGGAAGAGTAAATTACAGACTTAGACTGGAACATGCCACAATGTTAGCAGTTCCCGTGGGGGAAGCACAAAGAAAACTAATGGAATGGTGCAGAAGTTAAAAGTTATTTGAGTTTTTGCTATTTGGTTTCTCATTAACTTAGAAGAGATGCTTTGGTGTCTCATGGGAGTTACTACAAGGCTAAAATTAAGCATCAAGATTTTCAGTGTGATAATCACCAAAGGAAATACGTCTTGATGACTGAGGTATCATACATTCACTTTGAGAAAAACAGTTGTCATGTTAGTTTTTTATCTCCTAAATAACCTGGAGGAAGTCGGGGGGGAGGGCAAGGGGGGGAAGAAGGGGCACTGATGGAGGGCTGTGAATGTCATAAGCTGTTCTGCCCACTATTCCAATATTTGGTTACTTTAATAGTTTCCTTTTTCACTGGTGCTTGTAGAGAATTATTTGCTGGTTAGTAGTATTTCATAGCTTTCTCTTCCTACAATTTCTTTGCCTATAAAAGAAAAAACAAAGTTTGTGTACTTGCCAGAGAAATGTGAATTTCATGTTGTCTGTGTTAAAGCTTTGTTTTCTTACCCCTCAAACTGTATAGCCATACATACAGCTGCTATGGATATGCTCGGAGGATCTGGAATAGAAAAACAGTGCAGGAAAACGGACATCCTTGCAGATGCTGCATATTGCATTTTAACAAAACCAAAAAGCTTCACTGGAAACTTCGTTATTGATGAAGTTCTGCTGAGAGAAGAAGGAATTAAGGATTTTGATGTCTATGCAATTGCACCAGGTAAAACAGATCTTTAAGATGAGAAGTAAGTTCCGAAAGGAGGGAAGGCCATATGGAGACTATTAATACAGTTCTGCTTCTAGAGACACTTAAATTAGTGTGTGAAAAGTTGCTTTGCATTAGCTTTCAGAACCCACCTTGGTGGAACACACATACGACAAGTCCACTGAGATTCTAATCATCAAGTGCCTATTAAATTTAAAAAATAATGAAGAGAAAGTGTACTTGCATTGTAGATGCATATATTACTATTTACCAGCTAGTGAGATAGATATTATTTTTCCTTCTTCAAATGTTTGTCATTGCAACTTTAAGAGATTTGACATGAACCAAACTCTAAACAAGTTATTTCATGCTCTCTCATTCTTTCAAATTGCAATTTATTTACTTAGAAACTCGGCTGTGGTTTCATAAGAAATGGATTCTTGTTTGTGCTGTCCAATGTTATCTGCACTTACTATTACTTTTTCCCCCCCCTTTTAGGTCACCCCCTAATGCCTGACTTCTTCTTGGATGTTGAAACTGACATGACAGCCATGAAACAAGAAAGATACGGTAGGGAAAGCACTGAGGGTAAAAGCAGATGATTTCTGATGATCATGAATGCCCTCTCTATTTCAAGTTGCTTTTTCTTTTTTTGTTGTCCCCCAAGAGCTTTGACTCCATTCAAGCTATTTCGCAAATTCCCTTTTCCCAATTGGAGGATATGATTTATGGAAGTGACTCTATACTTAAAGCTAGGGAAAGAATGTTACCTCCTGCAAGAATTTCATGGTATAAAAACATTTCCTTATTTTGAAGAATCCTTTTTTAAACCATCTGAATTGTGGTGGTATGAAGGTCACAGGTAAATATTGCTGGAAACAGAAATTTAATGTCAAACAGCACATTTTGCAGGAGTGTCTCATTTCCCTGCATTAGAAAATGTGCAGTGTAAGCCTTTGCAATGAACTGTGGACAGTCAGAATGAGAATTGTGTTGCAGTTTTATTTTGCCTTTTCTTTTGATACATTAGGAAGTGAAGTAGATTGTAGAAGTATCTTTGGTGCTCTACAGCTGCTCAGATTCCCAAGTGCAAAACCCATCCTTTATCAGTATCACTACTGAAGTGGGAAATACTCGTTTTCCCTACTGGGAAGCTTAAATCTTTCCCAGCAGACTTCTCTACGCATGTTCCTACAGGCAGTTTTCAAGTGTTTTGCAGGTGCAAGAGAAAAGTAATCTCTTTCTTGTAGGTGCTTCCCAAGCATTGAAAGAGGAGAAGCAGCTAAGCGGATCGCAGCAGGAAGGCCCAGATGGAGCCAAGGTTAAGACGGAGTCTGCTCCAGCCAAGCCGCTGAGTCCTGTGGCAGAAACATTCAGAGTTATTCAGGGAGCAATGAGTGAAGAGTATGTGAGAACGACTCAGGGGGTCTTTCAGTTTGAGTTATCTGGTAAGACCATCACTCGGAAAGCCTGCACCTAGCAAAAGGCCCTGGTGTTTTCAAACAGAAAGACTCGCCTTTGCCGCTGATCCCACAACCGGCCACCTTTTGTGTTCTTCTGCCTGATGCTGGGGACCAACGGCAGCACGTGCAGGACGCTGCTGCCGCTGCTGGCATAGGCAGGCAGGCTTTGTCACGGCGCTGCCATGCTGCGCTGGGCTAGCATCACTTAGAGAGGGGTGCTCGGGGGGTCGTGGCGAAAGCACCAGCTGCCCCCAGCCCTGTCAGCAAGCGCTGCCTTTGGGCTCTTCTGCCCACGTCCCCGGTACGCGGTGCTGCGGGGCGGCTGCCGGCGGCTGGCGTTGCCTGCACGCGCAACGTGGGGCGAGCGGTAGCTGCTTGCAGGGACTGCTGGCGTGCGTAGCGTCGTGTGACTGCTCCAGATGGAGCAGGGAGGGTGCAGCACCCTTTGCTGCCTTCTCACCTCTCTCCACTGTCTGTTCAGGTGAGGAAGGAGGCACTTGGTATATTGACCTGAAAACCAAGGGCGGGAGCGCTGGTTCTGGAAAGCCTCCTGTGGCGGCCGACGTGGTCATGAGCATGTCGAGCGGCGACTTTGTGAAGATGTTCACAGGTGAGTGACAAAGGCGTTCGCCAGGGCAGACACAGGTCCTGGTGCCCAGAAGACCTTCTGCTGGTGGGTGAACGGAGGGCCGCCTTGCTTTGTGATCCTGGGATGGAGGAGTTTTTGGCTCCTGGGGCTCTGGCGGAAGCGTAGGATAGGACTCCCTGGATTCTTGTGAACTTTTCTCTTCTGTGACCAGGAAGAGCACAAAAGCTTACACTGCTTTTATTCACCGGGGGTTGAAATTTTAGCAGCGAGTGTAGCTTCAGAAAGAAGCCGGTCCATGTTTTGGAGTTCTGTTCTGCACATTTCTAATCTGCCTTTCCTGAATGTGCTCTGCTTTTACAGCAGAACTTGGTAGCAATATAGTTACTAGGTCTTGCTCTAATGGCATTGTGTTTTCTTGTGCACAGGCTGTCTCCAGTTACGTTTCATTTCCTGATGGTTCTATTTCTTGTCTTTAGGTAAACTAAAGCCAACCCTGGCCTTCATGTCAGGAAAATTAAGGATTAAAGGTAACATGGCACTAGCAATAAAGCTCGAGAAGATGCTGACACAGCTTAACTCTAAACTGTGAGGAGGAACCCTCACTAACAGAACAGTGGCCTTTCATATATAACTGCAATGCTGTTTTAAAATGGTAGTCCTTGTTTTTCTCTGATGCAATACAATAAGTATGGATAAAATGTGAGATTTTTAGAGAAGAAATAACTCTATCTGATTAAGACAAGAAGGTGTTTGTGATTAAATGAATTCCTTCTCAAGAATACATGTATTAGGTTGTAGGTGTTTTCTTTTCTTCTGCTCTGGATCAATGCAGGACAGCTGAAGTGAGTTTTTTCCCACATAGCTGCTCACACACCTGTCCCATAAAAAGGAGGGGGAGCAAATGTCACCCTGCAGGTCAGTTTCTGTGATAGAAGTGCCATGCAGAGATTCCTGAGCTGACTTAGAAGTGGAAGCAATACGGTCCGTTTAGCAGGGCCCTAATTATCCCTCATGGCATCTCATGAATTTTCTTTTAGCTTTTCTGAGTTACCTACACTAGTTCCCATTCCTCTGTATTGCACTGAGTTAGGCTGCACAGACGTACCGGCTGATACACAAATTTTCTGTTTGTGCAAAGGTACATACAGGTGTGCACACAGAAGTACACATAGAGTCCCCTGCTGCCACAGACAAGGTGCTGCCTTCTACAGCAGCTTCATGTAGCCTTAAGAGGATTAACCTCCATCACTGCAGCCAGCCACTTCCCCTTCCTTCTCTTTGGCTGGTAAAGAGTGAAGCTCACTAGTGAAAGCACGCATGCCCCTACTTTTTAAGTGGACAACTGCACACATGGCTGTGCAGCCCTAACTGCCTGCTCCTGCTGCCAGTCCCAGAGGACCCTGCCCAAAGGTTTTGGTCTCCAGCAGGCAGTGCCTGCTTCCCACCCCATCCTGGTGTCTGGGTTGTAACCACTCTGTCCCTGATCTGCTGACTCCAGAGCAGCGTCAGTCTGCTGTCCTGCTGGCTGAAGGAGAGCGGGAGCACTGGCAGGTACCAGGACATGGAAGCAAAGGCTGCGTGTGGAATAGGAGGGAAAGAAGATCCAGCACTGGAAATCTGAGTTCTCTTGAGTTCAGACCAAATGTCTGAACTGATGGTGCAATAGTGCATGCATACTACTGGCTGCTGCAATACAGTAAAGAATTGTGTATGGTCTGCCTCTCTACAAAGCAGAAACACTTAAAGGGGGGGGGAACAAAAAAACAAACAATGCCTCAGGACTGCTTGGGGTGTTAGATCTAGAGAAAGCAGCTAGCAGCTTTGGCTTGTTCTGGCCTGGATTTGAGGTAGACTCTGCTGAGAGTGCTAGAAACAGAGCCTTTGGGAAGCTTTGCTGTGCAAGTCTGAAGGGATGATGGTACCAGATCCCACAGATAGGAACACAAAGTGTTTCACATTAACACCTATGGACTGATGCACGCGCTGCTGCTCTCCCAGTGGGATGGACAGCAGACGGAGGCAGGGCTGTGTACAGGTGGGTATGGCTGAGGAGGAGGCCACCACAGCAGTGAAGAGAGTGGGGGTGGCTGGGTTGGGACAAAAGCCAACCTGAGATTAGGTAGGGGCCTACATGGAATGAAAAGGGGATTTTGCTGCTGGCCTTTCTCCGAACTGTGTGCTGGAAAACAGTAGGAGTGAATTGGAATGTCTCCCCCTTGAAGATTTCTCAGGGGCACTGAAGTGTTGGATGATGCCTTATTTTAAGCAACCACTGCTGGGGCATTGCAGCAACACAAAAGGATGAAGCCTTTTTGTCTTGAAAAACTAAGTACTAAACTGTCAGGAACAAGACTCAACTGCTGTACAGTAAGGGTTTTGTTTTTCATGATGCAGTTCAAGCCTGTTGGCCTTGAATACGTCTAGATGCCCATTTGTCATCTTCTGTGGACTCGGGTGGTTTCCAACATCCTTTTGTTCTCTGCTGGATATGCGAAATTTGGCTTCAGACTGAACTCTGTTCCTGGTCCCCCTCAAACCACTAGAGCCTTTGGCTCCCTCTCACTTTCTGCCTCCACAGTTCATCCAAGCGCCTGCAGCAGCATCATCTGCCTTCTGCTTNTTGTTGTTTTACTGTCCCTGCAGTTCCCATAGCGGCAGAGCCGCGGGCTCCTGTAGGAGCGATGCTTGACCATGGCAAAGGGGCCAAGGGCTGGCTGAATGCTTCACCACTGGAACATCCTTCGTGCCGTGTGCTGTCCCAGGGTGGGACCCTGCACAGATAGAAGCAAACCCGCTTTGCTGAGAAGATCTCGGTCAGGCACAACTGTCCTTCAGCCTCTCTCCAGCTGTTTTCTCCACCGGGAGGGTCCGTTTAGCTCCTGTGAGGTGTCCTAGGGTGAGAAGCAGAGACTGTTTGAGAAGGCGCTGCAGAAGCTGGAGGGCTCACGCATTGGCGCTCTGCGGTTTTGCTGGTGCGGGCGCGTTAGCCCCACAGCTCGCCCCACAGCTCGCCCCACAGCTCGCCCCCCCCTCACTCCAGGTGACGAGCAGCAGGGGAGCGCAGGGTTACCACGCGCTGAGCACCCCTGTGTGGGCACCCGCCGTCCTGCGGTGCTGTGCTGGGGGAGGCACCCCCAGACTGCCCTTCCCTCCAAGGGTGCAGCTTTCACCCTGGAGCACAGCTTGCCCCTGAGCCCCACAGCTGCTCACGGGAGAACATGGTACCCCTTCTCTTTCAAAAACCACCTCTTTAATTTGGCGGGGTCCTGACCCAAAAGCCTTTCAATGCTAAGCAACCGCTGCCGGGGCGTTGCAGCACCCTGGCTGCCATGGCTGTCCTTGCCATCGGGGCCCACTGCCTCTGCTAGTGCCCCGCTCTGCCAACTGCTCCACGCTCCCCAGCCTTCGCCTCTGGCTGGCCGGGGCTCACCTGAGGAAGGTGATGAGGAAAATGCAGCCGTTCAGGAGGAGGTGGGAAGAGTGGTCCCAGGAAGCGATGTCCACTGGGCCCCGCATGTCCTCAAGACAGTGAGAAGATCTTCCAGGCCAGTGACGGGCTCTGAAAACACCGTGTCTCCTCCAGCTGGCAGTCCCAACAAACTTGCTTCTGCCCTTCCAGCCTTCATGTCACCTGCCCTGTCCTGTGTGTTTGAGTGGCATGTTTCTTAAGTCGCTGCATGCTTCCCCTGCCTCAGTTCCATTAACTTTTATGGGAAAAATTTCTTCACTATCTGTCTCACACTGTTTAGGAATGTGTCTTTGTGGAATGGCACATTTTGTCTGTATTTTGGACACAGTTGCACCCACAGAAATCTTTCTCTTATCTTGCCATTGAACCAACTGTCACTGGAGTGTACTTGTTTTCAGGAAGGAAGAATGATTTAATTACTTGATTTCTTTTCCATGTAGGAGAATTTTTTTTCTTTTTTTCTGATGTTGTAAACTTATATATGCTCATTTAGTTCGAAATATTCCTGTTCTGTTTAAGAGACATTACACAAACCACGGTGAGCGTATAGTACAGGCTTCCAGCTGCTCTGGAGGACGTGAAAGCCTATTCAATCCCTTCAGCCATACAACAGGTACTCCGGAGGTGGTACGTATGCTTTTCAGCGAGCCCCTCCACAGCAATTCCAGCAGAGAGGATTCAGCAGCAGGCAATGAAGAGATCAACTGACTGGCGCAACTCTTGTTAGTGCAGTCACGGGACTTTTAGCTGAATTATAGAAGATTGCAGTTTTTTCTCAGAACTGGAATTTGTAAAAGGCAAATACATTTCTTCCATCAGTGTTTAGCAGCTACCTATGGAGCGTTTTCTGTTGAACAGCTATTTCTATAGCCAGCATTATTTGCTGCCATTACTTAACAAACACATTCTGTTTAACACAGTAAGATTGCATTTTCAACTCATAAAGACTAAATGTTAAAGACTTGTACAGTGTATTTTAAAGTTTTATGTCTGTTAGCAAAAGGGGAAAAAACAGGGCAGTTTCTTGCGTAAGTTACAGTAAGTTATCTACTAGCACATTTAACTTATTACCAAAGAGTTTATCAGGATTTATTTTATTATATTATTTCTTTTTAAGATTTCTTTTGGGCAGTGCATGCAGAAGACTAGACACTGTATTAAGCATTTGCATCTTTTCTGACCGTTTTACCTTAGAGAAACTCCTAAAACAAAGGTCCTATTTAATCACAACTGCGTTTATTTAAAAAAAAAAGTTTGAAATCCTGCTCTACTGATGACTCAAGTAACTGATCTCTATTCCCTTGCTTGTGGTCTTTTTTTTTTTTTCTTGCATGAGCATTAGTCAACAGTGTGTGCTCTAAGATTGTCCTTTCTCTCTCTTTTGTCTAAACACCATACTCCAACATTTCCTGGAAAAAAAACAGGGTATTTTCATATCCTTGACTGATCTGAGTGTTGTCTCAGAATAGAGAAGGAAGGAAAAATCTGTCAGCCTAAGTATGTTTTAAGCTCCCTTATATGGGGAACTGCCTTTACACTCACCAATTAGATTTAATACAATGTATATTAATATCAGCTCTCCTTTTATAGTTAGCTGTTCTTTTGGAAACATTAATTGTGAGTATTGTCTTAGGAATATTTCATGCAATGAGATTTGCTGGAAAATGCATAAAAATGCATAATACATCAGTTTGGAGCAGAGGGAAGAGCATTGTATTGTGGATTTTTATGTCTAATACAACGAAGCACTCTTACAATGCAGATAATAAATAACATGGACCAGATTGATGGGAAGACAGCTGCAATATATATCTCCACAAACACTTCAGATTAAACTGGTTTACTGAAGTTGAATTTTATCGAGTGTCTCGAATAAGATCACCTACCCTTCCCTAGTGAAAAGTCTGGATTTGTTGTTTTTTTCATTTAAAGTAGCTTCAGTTCTGGCTTTTCAAAATAAATGTTTCTGTGTGGAAGGCAACCTCTGACTATTTTGTATCCAGCTACAATGTCTCTCCAGCCCCTAAATTAACTTAGGTCTGATTAAGCATGTCAAAGCATAGCCAGACTAGTCCCAGCTGATGTCAGGATCAGCTACTCTTCAGTACTTGTGGCCGCCATTGCTCTGTGTGCACATCCACAACTCAGCAGTTTAATGCTCTCACAAAGGGGAGTAACCTACTTTACAGACAGGCAAACAGCCTTTGGCAGCCCTTAGTGGTGCATCACATTGGGTAGACGCAAAAGTATGAAGAGGCTTAGAGAAGAAGGCACGAAGCACCACTGTCAGGTGCTGTTGCAGCGTTACTCAGGCATGACAAGGACCTCTGAATCATGGAAAGTATTTATGGGCTCAGAGAGACCTGTGGAGTTCTGAAGATCTTCCAGGAGAACATCGTCTGCGATGCTCTGATCTACACAGAGCAAATGAAACAAAAGACTGGGGCACTCAGAGATAGGGTTGATGTTCTTGTGTGCCAGGGCTGCACTCTGTGATTTGGTTAGCTAAGCTCCCTTCTCCTCTGTGTTTAAGGTGAACAGGCAAATTACAAACAGAAAAAACCTCCACTGCCAGCTGAAGCAGTTCCAGCCTCCTCTGGCATTTTCTTCTCTGTCCTGCAGCATGCCAGTGGCTCAGCTGTGCTGGTATAAAACTGCGTGGTCCGCTGTGAACCAGAACGGGAAATCCAACCAGTGAAATTATCTCCTTCCTCTTCAAAGTTAAGCTACATGAATTCTGCAACTTTATTCACAGCAAAAAACCTCCACACAACCAAACCTAAACAAATAAATTAAACCAAAACAATAGAGAAACACAGTTAAATTTTGTTCCATACAGTAGGAAATAAACAGTGGAAGACAGATATGTAAAGCTGGTCATACAGGGATCGTCGTGCAGAGCAGAGAGAATACTGTGAATTCACACCCCTTTAACACTTCTACACTATTTTAAGTTATTCCTTCCACTTGTAGTTCTGATCTATCTGAAGTCAGCAAAGAAGTCCTTACCTTTTCCTAGTCATATAAGATTTGACAATGGACAAATTAAACTATTTGGTTAAAATATTTCACTCTGTAGGATTTGCTGTGTCCTTCTAGAAGAACATTCTTACCACCAACTGCCCTTGAGTGTCCGCCTCTGATTCACAGTTCAGCTGCGTATGTTCGTCCTGAAGACCTCTAACCCACAGCACTGCCCCTGATGCCTTGCTTAAGTATGCAGCCGACTAAGATATTCTGTTACACAGGGACGATTAGTATCAAGGTCAGTTATTTTTTTCCTCAGCAACAGTTGGTTTAATTGCAGGTGTGCTCTGATTATTACTGTGTAAACAAAAATGCGGAATAGCCAGTATCCTGAATTAGAGTAAGTACAACTGAAAAACAGAATTCTGTGAGAATTCAATGTCTAGTTAGGGATCACATTTTCTACTGCAAGATACTGTACTGCCAATTTTAAACATTTTTTAAATCCTTAAAAAAGGACTTCAATAATTTTGTTACAATAGAAACATCTTTCTACACATTCCATACTCTAAAATCTGAGTCTCTCAAAATTGATGATTGATAGAAATGAAGTTTCATGGCAATGTGTGAAAGCTTCAGAAACTGATAGACAACTGAAGAGCTGTAAAATGGGAACTGCAGCAAACCTCATTACAGTTTTTGCTATCATTCCGGTGGTTTTCTCCTTAAGGGTGTGAACAAAGAATATACCGTATGGTATGGTATGGTATGGTATGGCATGGCATGGCATGGCATGTAAAGACCATCATGCTCGCAAGTAAAATGCACAAGCCTGACCTGGCATGAAATAATTTCCCTCACCAAATGAGACTGTTGATAATACACCTTTGCAACAAATTTTCTCTCTTCCCTAGGGAATTTTGAAATCAGTGTCTCTTTAAGGTCTACTGCTTTGATTTTCCTGTTTAAAGCATAACTACAGTGTTTACAGGCAAGACCTTTTTTCTCATATTCCTGTATAAAACCTTTGAATCTCAGCACCAGCCTGGAGAAATGAAGCACATGTACTGTGAGATTCACACTATTTAAATATATTTTTTTGTCAAAGATCCTTTCCATCTTTTAGAGGATGCCAGATGGGACAGCCAGACACTTCTGTTCTGAGGGATTTACTCCAGAAAAACCCGAGGAGGAGGAGGAAGGAACAATATAGAATTTGCCCACATGAGGGTGCGTGTGAGTAGTAAGGATGAGGCAGTCGACAAAGTATTTCAGGGAGCCGGACACTTGTGGATAAACCCCACTGTGATTTGCACAGGTTTATTCATGGACTTCAGTTAGCATTCAGTGGAATTAAGCACCATATTGTATTTATATGTATTTATATGTATTCTGAACAGCACGGACATATTAACTTCATGCTCAAAACGTGTTCACTTAAAGCACTGTGTCAGACCAAAAGGATTTTTAACTATAACGGGAAGATGAAAGATTGCTTGGAGAAAATAATAAAAGTAATTTTAAAAAAACAAAGATGACAGCGCAAAAGGAACAGAGTTCACAGCCTGATTTCATTACGTGCTAGCTTAGGGATGCCAGTCCATGATACACAGAAAGATATCCCATGTTCCCTTAACAGCTAGTATAACGAGAACAACGCAATGGCAGAGAATTAATCTGCAGAAGCTATCCACCTGATTTCTTAAGGAAAACAGAAAGTGGATCTTGCAAATAGCTCATTAGGCATGAAAATCTAAAAAATCTGTAACAGGCAGAGAAAGCCACTCTGAAGCAACAGCATCCTGCAGAAATACTAGTTGTTAAAACTCATCAAAGAAAGAAATGAAAGATGTTTGAAACAGCTTGAAAATTAGGTAGGGTCTATCAGTTTTAAAGCTGCTGGAGGCTGTTTGTGCTGTTTTCTTCTGAGCCTGAGCACATTGCTTAAATTAAGAAGAAATAAACGAACTTTTAAATGTAGGCTAACACTACAAGGTCGTCTTGAGCTATCTCACAGACAGAGCATATTTCTAATCCTCTGATGTTTTACCTAACCTTGGAGATAAGAGAAGAATCTCAAAAGGAACTAGCAGTAGAGAACAGTTTTTTGGTTATGAGAAAATTTTAATCCTTCTTGACTTGAACCCTTACAAATCAGGTCAGGAGGCTTAAGCTAAAATATTACAACAATTCCAAGGGGAGGACATCAAAGTCTCTTCCTTGTTTCTTACTAATCAGTAGATAAAGGAAAGCCTTCCATTATTTCAAAATTAGTGGGAGAGTTAATTATTATTAACTTGAAGCCAGGAGATAATACTACATTCAAGAGCTACAGGGTATGACTTTGATACTGAAGCAGTGGTAATATGTAAGATGTGTATTCTTTTTGATTACATCTTGTTACATTCATTCAGCACGTATTAGAGATTGGTCTGAAGCCAAGAGAAAGTTTTAAGCAAGATATACTGGTAAGTGTTTTAGTTTACCCTCTTGCTTTAATAGACTAAAAACATGAAACCTGTAGGGAAAGACTCATGCAAGACTTTCAGATTAAAGGATTTGAATAAGTATTTTCTATTTTGACAGAGTAAATAAGGAAAGTCCAAGTTGTACAAATTGCTCAAGACTACATTCATGGTGTCTAATCCTGCAAGCGCTTAAGTACATCTTTGCTTCCAATGTTTTCAAACATCTCACAGACACTGGAAGGATTCATAAAGTTAAGTGTTTAGCTTTTGAATAATAGGAGTAAAGAAACACTTTACAAATATGACAAAACTGTAGTTCTTCAGAATTGTACTGGGATAAACCGCCATCAGACTTAAAACTTAGAAACTTAACAACTACATTTGCTACAGGTTTTATGAATTCATATGTATGATATTCTTCAGTTAAATTTTGAAAAAGTGTTAACAGTTGCCATGTCCTATCCAACTCCATCAGGCTATTCATAACAGTATTGCAGTTCCATCAGGCAAATGGATTGTAAGAATGTGCTGCATAGCAGAATGGTTTTGATTTAAAAGCATAGCAAGAAATTTATGTGAAATAAGAACTTCACTAACAAAGTTAACTAATTGGCCACAATTAACTTTTTTCTGGTTGCTGCAACCTGTATCACCTCCAAGGCCATTTGCTCACGAAAACAGGCAGAGCAAAACTTGTCCCACTGCTGTCCCCAGAAGCCCCTGGTACAGCTACAAAATATGCAGCCCACTCTCAGGTTCATGCTGCAGATCTTTTCTGTCATTCATACTTGTTATAAAAAGGTGAATCTTACAAGTGTAGTGCTGCAGCAAATTGCTCTGATACTTGGACACAGAGTTCTAGTTGCCTACTTTAACTCATCTGTTCCTTGGCTTTCATACAAAAGCATAGCTGTCAGCTAAGTCAAAGAGAAAATCCAAGTGAGGGAGTGAAAGCACGAGGGAAGGCTACTTTCTGTCTTGAAAACATTCCACTAACTTTTTAAAATTAGAGTCTATTAAAAAAACCCACCTCCTTTGTTGACATATTTGAATGGACTGTCACTGCAATGTTATCAAAGTTGCTGTGTCCTTGGACTTCAGGCAGGTATGCAGGGTAGAGGGCACAATGTTTTTCTCCCTCATTCCTTGGCAAAAGGATTAAGACTATCTGACCTCCGTGTGAAAATTTAGAGAGGCAAGGACTGTTACCATGCATCTTAATCACAGGCAGCAAATAAGTATTTGATTCATAAAAGGTTCTGTGTGTGGTCTTCTTTTTGATAACTCCAAAATACAGCCTTCTAATTTCTTAGGAATTGACAACAACAAAAATTAATCAGTGTACATTTCACAGCAGTAGAGAAGGTAAGTATCAGAATACAGAATTAATTATCCATTATATGGGGCTAATACAGCCAAAGTATGGGTAAGAACCACAATTAGAACATGTATTATGAAGCACAAAGGTTTCAAAAGGAAGATACTATGATTACTTAAAATAAGACAAAGTCAAGTTAAAAGCTAGAACCAAAGAGAAAAATTACCAACCGTTTCTTTTGCTAGTGCGTGGTTTATTTCTGCAGTGATGCTGTGGCAAGTAACATGCTATTAAGCAGGGATACTGAAAGCAAAATCCTGTTTGTGCAGGATTTCCAGCGCCAAAACCAGAGATACCTAATTGCTGCCTTAAAGCTTTAGCTCATCTCCTTAAGAAAACCGATTCAGATTTTACAGTTAGCAGACAGTTTTAGTCATGGGCTAGAAAAGAAAGAGCAATGCAAATAATCTGTAAAATGTCATGTACAAGAAATATTGCTGGATTTACCAGTTGCTTTTAAAACTATCTAACTTTCAATAATGCTACTATTTATGGCATTTTCTGACTGTATTCAATATTTGTCTCACTAATATTGTATGACACACTGCCTTTGAAGGTTGACTGAGAATTACATTCTGGTTTCACTCATTATAGCCCTGAAGTGAAACTATAAGTAACATTATATGAAGAGTCAGAGATTAAGCTACTGCTTCGGCTAAGAACTGAGCTATGCCACAGAAACTTGTAGCTCAGCCTTAGCTAGCCCTTCTGTCAACAGACATCTTTGGCCCCAATGGAGAAGATGAAAATGTAGTATCCTTCCCATCCATGATAGAATGCACCATTTCTTCTTAATATTGGACTTCTACTTCTATAGAGGTTGATAAGCACAATAATGGAAACGTGTAGGTGAATTAGTCTATTTGCACTTGGCTAAAGGGTGAGGGTGACAAAATGTCATTCATAGGTTGATGGGTTTTCAAATGCAGGAAAGGGTTAATAAATGCTGAGTGGTTTGCAGTAAGGGAAGGACTTTGAAAAAAAGTACAGCAAAGACACTTTGCAGGCTGTTATTCTTTGGGCAATTACTGCTATGAAGTATGTTCCTAAAAGCCAAAGGGAAGATTTTTTAAAAAGAGGCACTTAACAAACAGGAAAAAGTACCATGCTTTTGTCTGCCATAACACTGCCCTTCTGGGGAAGAAAATACTGATGGTACTAGGAGAGATTTGCTGCCACACAGACCATGCCTTGAATCAAAGCATTACTCTGTCACACTTTTTTTAAAAACCCACAGATAATCTCAGTGCTGTGTTTCAGATAAGGAGGGAGTCCCTAATGAGGACCTTTAAGAGGCCTCTGGACAGGAGAGCTGCTTTTCCAGTCTGTCCAAGCATGTCTGCTGGTGGGGTTACCATGCATGACTGACTAGGCAGCTCCTCTGTAGCAGATTTGTTACCGCAGGTGTTTGCAAAAGATAACAATGGGGTTGAGGGGTCTCTCATAATTAGTCCATTTAATCTGATTTGAAACCACAGCCCTCCCTAACTCAGACAGACACCCTCTCATCAACCTTGCTCTTGGCATAGGAAGAATTCTCTCCTTTTGTTGCCACATCAGCATGGGTTTGTGGCTGGGGACATGGGCACCTCCACATGTTCATGTGGCAGCAGAGTCTAGGACCTCTGCCAGGAACATCCTAACCAAGCAAGAAGGAAAGGCAACAAATTGCTTTACAAGACAGAGGACAAGGGAGAGTAAAGAATAGGCACTACTACCAGAGGTGTACAAATCATAGAATAATTAAGGTTGGAAAAGACCTCTGAGATCATGAAGTCCAACTATCAACCCAACACTACCATGCCTACTAAACCATGTGCCAAAGTGCCATGTCTCCAGGGATGAAAACCTGCAGGGATGGTGACTCCACCACCTCTCTGGGCAGCCTGTTCTAATGCCTGACCACTCTTTCAGTGAAGAAATTTTTCCTAATATCCAATCTAAACCTCCCTTGGCACAACTTGAGGCCATTTCCTCTCATCCGATTGTTACCTGGGAGAAGAGACCAACCCCCACCTCACTACAACCTCCTTTCAGGTAGTTGTAGAGAGTGATCAGGTCTCCCCTCAGCCTCCTCTTCTCCAGACTAAACAATCCCAGTTCCCTCAGCTGCTCCTCCTAAGACTTGTTCTTCAGACCCTTCACCAGCTTCGTTGCCCTTCTTTGGGCATGCTCCAGCACCTCAATGTCTTTCTCTTTCTTGTACTGAGGGGCCCAAAACTGAATGCAGTGCTCAAGGTGCAGCCTCACACTTCCTAGTACACGGAGATGATCACTTCCCTACTCCTGCTGGCCACACTATTCCTGATACAAGCCAGGATGCTGTTGGCCTTCTTGGCCACCTGGGCACCCTGCTGGCTCATGTTCAGCCAGTTGTCAATCAGCACCCCCATGTTCTTTTCCACCAGGCAGTTTTCCAGCCACTCTTCACTAAGTCTGTAGCATTGCCTGGGGTTATTGTGACCTCAGTGCAGGACCTGGCACTTGGCATTATACAAAGACCAAGTTCCACTGAAATACCCAAAAAAGTAATGAGACTTTATATAAAGACAAACTGCACACAATCTGCTGAGGGTAAAGGTAGCTGTCACCTCAAGAAGGATGCTTCCAAGAGCTGGGCTCAGTTACCTGCATTTGAACACTGATGACTTATTTAAAAAATCTTCATTATGATCACTTCTCTCTGACAGGAAATACCTTAAATGATGTCAACTTTCAAATGTATTCAAAAGTTTGCTAACAACCTGTAAGCTCTGCTTCCTGGATGGTTTGAGAGGGTTTCCACTCCAAGTTACCTGTTGCACCCTTTCTGTGAAAGGGTCAGGGACTTTTGTTTTGCTGCTTGCATAGCAGCTGCTGAAGCCACCCACTTCAACATGCTGGGCTCTGTAGTGCAGGCTTGCACATTAGCTGACAGGCCTTCCTTCCAACACAGATGCAAATGACTGCATGCAATGTTCCAGCTGAACCACAGCTCTCTTATTTGGGAGCTGCCCACAGCCCATGTTCCATTTGATTTTCTGAAAGTCACTGGGACTTTTGGCCCTTACACTGCTGGGAATGTAAATTAAAGTCATACTGAGGCTTTTGTTCAGGCAGGCAACCTGCAGGCTAAACTGCTCTATCACTTACTTCTCCATGTTTCCTAAATGACAGACACAACCCTTCAAAAACAGTCTCTACAGTTAACTGGGAAAATACCATACACAAATCATCTCAGTGTAGGACATCTCTGTGAAGCATGAAATATGGTCCCATACATCAAAGCAATATATACTGATAAATACAGCACCATTCAGCAACTTTGCAATCTGGCTACTCCTGCCTGTCTCTATGTGCCAGTCACTTGAATTAATACCTAGTGAAAACAGACATGTAAGGATTATGCTTTAGTCTGTGACTGAACAAGTTGCCACAGGCATCATGTGGGCTGAAAGTTCCTCATGTAGCTCTTAAATCCTTGGGCAGCAGAGGGAAGACCAATCTTTTACTTTTTACCTCCAGATACCAAGTCACTCTCTAAACACAAATGCTCATAGTAACTCAGAGCAACCCTGAGTCACCCATGAATGAGAAGACTGTTGACAGAGGCTTAGATTCTACAGTAACCCAGTCTGTTGCATCAATGGAGTTTTGGTGGTGTTTATACTGCCTCAAATGTAACATTGCAAAAGGAAAGCTTCTTTTTGCTAGCTACCAAACCATTCAGCCCTGTTCAGAACCCGTCCCGGAATCTGGTGAGAATCCCCCATTGAAAGCGAAACTCAGCATTTTGCAGGACAAAGTCCACCACAAACTTCAACAGCCCACCAAACTCAGTGAGGAAAAAAGAAAACTTTGGCTTGGTGCTGTGCATGCTTTATATATATGTGTTAATCTTCGAAATCATGAGAATGAGAATAAAAATAAAGGCACAGGTAAAGGCTGAAGGATCAGTAAACTAGTCTATTTTAACATAATTATCTTTTTTTTCTTTTCAAATTGTAGCACTGCTGCAGATTCTGAATATTAGATTTTTCTTATTTTGATGCATCAACAAATATTTTCCTCCTACTCACTCCGTAAAATTTTGGGGCAATACTCCATCCTAAGTAATTCTATTGTGTAAATCAACCAGTAACTCCATTAGTAACTGCATTCAACAAAGTACAGGTCAGTATAGGATTTATCCTGACATTGGTCACTGAAATAACTTGCCTAATTTCATTCTGAGCATGCAAAGCTGAAGCAAATAAAGCTAATTATCTTAGCATAGTAAGGGATCTGGCAGAGAAGTGGAAGCAGTGGCTGCACCAGTTTCATTTTTTCATAGAACAAGCAACTCCAAAGGAGAACACCTACCTCCACACACAGAGACACCCACTGCTGTGTGTGAAGTGCCCACAGCCGTTAAAGGACCATCAACACTCCTGCAGAAGCTGAACCACAGCTCACCAGAAGTGACAGTTTCCAAACTAAGAGGTCATTTTGTTAATAGTAGACAAACTTCTCCAAAGTGATAGGCAAAACACTACTTGATTAGCCAAATATTTCTGTCTGCTATGCATCCACATAGATGGTCACCTATTCCAACAACAGTTCCTGAGAAAACTTATGCTGTGAACGCTTCCACCAGGCCAACAGCTTCAGCGCTGTGATCCATGCAAGAACCTCTCTGGGGAAAGACTCTTTTTATTTATAAGGAATTGCCCGAGAGGTCAGCTTACAGAGCGGTTATTTTACAGATCAAAGAGAAAAGAAGGGAAATCTGCCTGCAATCAGAATGACTATCTTCTGAGTTATGTGGTATTCTAATAAACAGGTCAAAGAAAAATAGAGAATAGGTCCCGGGCTGACTGCAACTGTTATCTGAACATTATTAAAAACCCAACAAACAACAAACCCCAAACTAACAAAAAACACCCCCAAAAAAACTTTCAAAAAAAAAAAAGTGTAAGCCAAGCAAGTTGAAAGAAGATCTGATTAGAAGAAATTCAGGAGAAGAGAAATTCAAGGGAAAGTAGGAAACCTTGTTTGTTAGAATAAACATAAGGGCAGCCCTAGCAAAATGAAATAATATCAAGTATCAGCAGGACTGTGTCAAATATAAACCAAACTGATTTATTTTTTTGGAAAAGGAAGTCAGTTAATAAAAAGTCACAATGGAACACAGCAAAAGAAGAAAGCTGTGATGCTAATGCATGGAGCAGTGACTTAAGTCTAGGAATATCCTTTGTGGAGAACTACTTGTTGGAGTACGAGAAATAAATTTAAAAGACAAGCACTGTCAGATGCACAGTATCAGAACTGAGCAGAGCAACTTTATACAAGTATTAATAGTTACTCTGATTAAAATAAACCCAAAACATTATACATAAGGATGTTACAAAACTGATGCTTTGAAATAGCATGAAATGGGGTTTCTGCATATGTTTGGGTTGAAAAAAATTAGTCTGCAAACAGAGGTAATAAAATGGGTGTTAAATCTAACCTAAAACAAGGGAAAATTACAACAAACCCAAAAACCCAGGAGAAGCTGGTAAAGGAGTTTTCTTTGTTACCTAGCCGACACTCCAGGATTATAAAATATTACTCCTCATTAAGCCAAAGGGAGCCCATGTCCACTGGCTCCAGCAGCTATTATTGTAACAAAAAGCTGCCTCAGGCTATGCAATGATTTCAATCAGACACTGTGCAGGCACAAAGGTCTGCCCACGGGGATCTAGCTGTGAGCTGGGACTTGACGAGCACAGCCTGTGATAGTGCCTGGCAGCACACCCGATTAGCCATTCACCACTTTGCTGGTAAGGCACTACACTCCTGAACTCTCAGCCAGCATCACCTTCCAGGCTCTAATGTGGGACCTCTTGGACTTCAGGTTTCTGTGCAATCCTCCCTGGGCTACTATTTAGGTTTTTTACAAAATTTTTTCTTGAGATTTGGATTCTGAAGTTCAGCTGTCTCTGCACTGAGTTTGGCTGTGTCCAAGTTCTTCTAGTTCCCACTGCTGCTGGAAACAAGCTGTTTCCAAGAATCCAAGAAAACCGAAACCCTCAGGTTCACACCTAAGCCCTTCAAAACATCTCAGGCCCACACAGGCAAACAAGCTGATGCTCAGTTTGCTTAGTGTTTCTAGACACATTGTTACTTTCAAGAAGGAAACCCAAAACCATTAGAATAGACCCAAACTCCTTTTTAGTGCAGCATCCTTCCTTCCAGCTCACTGGAAGCTGATTTCCTTTTTCCTAAGCAGCAGAATTCCCTTCTCTTGACCCAGCCAGAGATGCTAAAATTTGTCAAAACAAGCAAATAGTCCAGGCCCTTTCTTTTTATAACCCTGAATTTCTCTTCTTCTCAGATGATTGACACTGGGTGCTTACAGACCTTTTCCACAATTTTCTGCAAGCAAACAAGATTTCTTCAGAAGCAGTTAACTTGTTTCTTTTCCAGCTCATATTTTGTGATAGCGAATGGGAGTCAGCAGGTCTTTACCACCAGTCTCATGCAACCAACTCCATGGAGTTTTCCTGTAAAATCACAGTGAGAAGACAAAGTAGATGAAACGGGACTAGCAATCTGACAGCTAACTTTGGAGTCCTGCATCAGAATCAAAATCCATATGGTCTGCAGAGTCCCAGATCCACCTTATGTCTCCTCCTGAATTACTGACCTGTGGCTGGATAGGAAGCTGCACTTAAACAAATACACAAAGTATGAACCTGTACACCATCCTTTGCTTTATTATTTTTACAACTGCAGCTAAAAACTAACTGGTGCTTTATAAAGTAAGCTGTGGTTCTCTTTGTAAAAGCAATGCATGTCTCTTCTGACACAGCTAAAAGCAAGCCTCTCCTGCTTGCAAGCACAACATGTCAAAGATAATCCTTTTGTGAGTCTCAGTTAGCTAGTTTCATATACTGGCAAAAGGATTTATTTTTCTGCCAGTATAGCTACATTGAACTGAGGTATGTTCAGCTGCAGGGGCAAGCAATCTTTCCAGGCTCCTTCTTAATCTACATTAAGATTGGAACATAGAGGGAAGGGACGCCATCCAGAGGGACCTGGACAGGCTTGAGAAGTGGGTCCATGGAAACCACATGAAGCCCAACAAGGCCAAGTGCAAGGTCCTGCACGTGGGTCGGTGCAATCCCAAGCACAAACACAGGCTGGGCGGGGACTGGATTGAGAGCAGCCCTGAGGAGAAGGACTTGGGGGTGCTGGTGGATGAAAACCTCAACATGAGCCAGCAGTGTGTGCTTGCAGCCCAGAAAGCCAATTGTGTCCTGGGCTGCATCAAAAGCAGCGTGACCAGCAGGTCAAGGGAGGGGATTAGACGTTAGGAGAAATTCTTCACTGTGAGGGTGGTGAGGCACTGGAATAGGTTGTCCAGAGAGGTTGTGGATGCCCCATCCCTGGAAGTGTTTAAGGCCAGGTTGGATGGGGCTTTGGGTAAGCTGCTCTAGTGGAGGGTGTCCCTGCCCGTGGCAGGGGGGGTTGGAACTAGATGGTCTTTGAAGTCCTTTCCAACCCAAACCATTCTATGATTCTATGATTCTACATCATTCATGTCAGCAAAACTTTTTCAGTGTCAATCACACCCAAATAACAGGCAGTCTTGTTATGGGACTGTTTCTATTTCAACTACATTTCCATGTTGAAGCAGTGGTGAGGACTGTGTGTTGTATTCAGTTTGTGGATTCTGCATACTTTATCATATGTATGGATCATACAGAAAACCAAGGAAAAAAGATAAAAGCAATAGCTCTCCTATAGTCTTCATAGTATCGTAGCTCAAAATAAGTTGTTAAATGAAGAACACATTGTAACAGCACACCTAAATGCAGATGGCCAGAAAAATGTATGACTAAGCCAAGTATCCAAGTGCAATGTCTTATTTCTGTTTATCTCACTGATGCAGATCTTAGAGTTTTTGTTTTTAAGAAAGCCAACAAGCCTGTAGCAATCCAAAACAAAAAGCTGTAACAGTCATTACCATCTTCAAAGTGAAGCTTTTTAATAAGTTTGTAATAAATTACCAGTGAGTACAATTACCAGAAAAGCTAAGCTGACAAAACCCAGCAAACTCTCACTATATAACATATGAACTAAGGTGCAACCTCCTCTTTTTAAATGCACATACACAGTCATACAAAGAACTGAAAGGCCAACATAGACATGGAGATTAATTAAAAAGACTCCTTCTGCTACATTCTTGCTTCATTTGATATGCCGAGGCTGACTCCAGACAGGGGCAGATCATTTGTGCTAAGCACAAAACTTGCTGTTTCCCTTTCCCAATGTCTTCAAAAATGAGACACTCCTATTTCTACCAAAAATTGTTTTTTACAATTTTGGATTGTGCAGGCTCTTAATTACTGTAATTTATTTTAACGTAGTCTGAAGCATGAGATTACAGGTGGCTGTTTACGCAGAACAAATTATACATTCTTTAAACAATTTGGGATGAATCCTAGAGTGGCTCTCCTTCTCATTTTGTTCAGAAAGCTCCACTTAGCTAGTGTTGTCATAAGTATGGATACTGACAATAGGATGGGCAAGGAATGAGACAGAAGCAGCATTCTGATAGGGTAAAAAACAGCCCAGACAAAGGGGACAGATTTCAACATTTGTCATGCTGTCAGCAGTGAGGAGAAGTAAGGTTGTGATATAACCATGCCTTTCTTGATTAAAGATGTATCAGAAAAGCCATTTCAAAGCAGGTACAAATGGGTAACTCCATTTCAGTGACACTAAACAAAGCTGGCATGCAAGACAGCCTATGAAGTGGAGAGGACACTGTCAGGTTTCAGTTCCAGCTCAGCTGTGTGACCTTGGGCAGTTATTTCTATGTATGTTCCTCTACTCTATCTATCTATCTATCTATCTATCTATCTATCTATCTATCTATCTATCTATCATCTACCTACCTACCTACCAACCTACCTACCTTCCTTGTGAACTCTTCAGGACAGACCTCTTTCCCCATTGGCTTTAGGAAGGTTTTTTGTGAATATGGGCCCTATTTCTAGCAGAAGGTAGCCAGATTCTAAAGGAGTAATGATCATCTATCACACTAGCTTTAATATGTCCAGGAGACAGACCTAAATCTTGGAACAGAGTGAATGTTCAGCATTAAAAGTTGAGAAATAGTATCTCTTTGGAAAAAGAAAGATTAAACAAAAAAATCAAGATATCATATATAACAAATACAAGATTTCCAAAGCTTTAAAAGAAGGCTTGCAGCTTCAAATAACATGTAAAGCCAAGGAAACATGCTTAATTAACAACAGCCAGCAGGGCTACCATTGCTGTCTTGTGCCTGCTGCTCCATACAACTGATTACAGAAACAAGCCACAGCAGGGTATGCATTAGGCAGTTATTGGTGCCCACATCCAGTGCACTGTTAGCAACCATGCTAGAGGTTGAATCTGTCTTCAAGCACCTGAGAAATACTTCAGGTACCTGAAAGTGTGCACCCTCCTGTGTTTTGCTGTAACCAGCATAAGGGTCTTATATTTCACAGCTTACTTCCTGTAACTTTTATCTTGTAATTCTGACATCTAGGAAGGAAGGAGTGTCATGCAGCAGATCTGTCCATGGTATATTGTTTTACAGGGCTTTAAAGATGGAATATCTTTTACTTGAGTATGTGAAATATACTACAGACCCTTACAAAATTGGTATTTCACATGCTTAGGTTGTATTTTAACAAGTCAAGGTTTAGTAAGGCTCCTCCCTTAGCTGCAGTGATACTCTCAACAACTTCTGCCCCCAAATATTACTAATTCAATGTTTAAAACTTATGCCATGGAGCCCAGCCTAGGTTTTGAACTTACAGAGAGGTCTGTCATCCAGATGAGACCTCAGTTTCTCTCTATGCTCATTATATCTTTGTCCATCTGATATAGAAATTCAGCTTTACCTTGAAAGGAAAGGAAGAGAGATGGCTGAAGGGCAGGTGAGAAGCAGAAGTTACCTCCCTTCCATCCTTCAACCAGTATGACTTTTATAGGGATAAGAATGTCTGACCAAGCCTTCAATGTCATGCTGGAGGATCAATGCAGAGCAGCACTGCCAAAAGGAGCAGAACATTTGTATGTCCTATCACTTTTCATACAGGTAACTGAGCTCCAAGTGTTTTATTCACAGCATTCTTACAACCTCTGTAAAAGAACTCTAAAACTGTACCAGCATTGGAAACATCTGGAACAGTTTTTTGTACACATCTCTGGCAAAGGCAGACACACTTGTCTAGGGTGCTCTGCCTCAAGGCACTGTTGAGACTGATCCAGTTCCCTTCTGGAAACTTGGCAAGAGTTAGACAAAACAGTACAAATAACAATTTGTGACAGTGCACTTGTGATTTTATTCCCACTCAGGGTTATATTAGCAGGAATTAACAAGGGTGCTCACTACACATCAGGTCTGACTTAGCTCAGAAGTCTTCCGTGGGGAAGTGAAACACAGACTATTGTGACACTCCCATCTTCTTGAAATGAGTCAATTTCATAGGTAAAGAAACAGGATAGCTACATGTTCAGTCCTGGTCATGTAATATGTGCTAGAGGTCCCACTGAGTTCAGTAATACTGCTTGAATATAAGGAAAAATGGATTTGACCCTAAGAGGGTCTGGCTTGAAAATATTAACTTTTTAAAACAGATTTTTTTTCTGAGCATGCGTGCACATCACTCTTCTGGGGTTTTAAATAAGTGCGTGGCTAGCCAGGAATAACTGATGAACAGTGAATCTGCTCTAGGCTTGTAGGATTTGTCCTGACTGATGTATCTATGACTATTCTTTCATGCACAGAGCTCCTGCTTTTGAATATGTGGACTAACTAGATTTAAATTTCAGAATACTCACAATATGAGCTCAGTGAATGACAGCAATAAGGAGTCTCTCCAAAAAACGTGAATTAGTAGTTAATTTTCTTCAAAAGAGTATTTCTGTTAGAAAAGCTTTAAATAGTTTCTTTCATCTTATGACCTCTGGCTGGAGTTTTTCAAGAGGCATTTTCTCTTACATTATTCCCTTGAAAAGTGACATTTCTGTGTAGATTTAGAATGATTAGAACAGTCACTAACTGGCTTTTTTTTTTCCCATCATGGTTAGATTTAGACAAATACTGTTATCCTGTGCAACAACTGGACTATGTTTCCATGCAATTTGTGAAGGCACTTTTGCAGGGTGTGTTTGAGGAAACTTGCACAATGAGTGAAATGGACAAAATGCTTAAAAAATTATTAGTAGCATCCATAGCTTAATTTCTTTCCCTTTATGTTTTCAATACATACTTTTCATTTCCATTTAACAGCAATGAGCATGTCTAATAAATCACAGAGGCACTGTTCTTCTTGACAGCAAAGAACCAAAGACATAAGTAACCAGCTAAAATAATACTGTAGGACTGCCAGGTGTTCCCTCCTGAACATGAGAAATTAAGGTAGACCTGTCCCTGTCTCTCTTAGTTTGCAACTGTAGTCTGCCTTTGCCTCAGCCTTCAGTTTTGTTTTTTTCCAACACGCCAAGTATTTCTTGGCCACTTTTACAATAATACAAGGAGAACTTATGGTTAAATAACTTGGTTCTGACACAATGCCCCTTAAAGACTTCTCAAAATAGGTAAATTCATCACGGCTACAACTAATCATATATTAGACAGGTTCTGAAAACACGGTTTGAAAACAGAAGTAGGTACATAAACATATTTGGGGATCTAGTCCAGTGTCCCCAGCTTGGAAATGAAGTCTTTGTAACTTTGACCCACTATCTCATAAAGTCTGGATTAAATCCTTGGGTGTCTGTGAAAAAGTCTTGCAAAAATGGGCTCTAGTGCTTAAAGCACTACCCTTACAAGAAGTCAGACTAAAATGACTGCCATCCAGTGCATTATATAAATTCAGGCCCTATCTATAGCAGAATACCATAAGCCACTGTTTTATACTACATACTTTCTTCAGACTGCAAAGGGCTTTTGGTATTCCACCATGTATTATAACTGAAATGAGGTACAGATTATCCTCCTAATCTGAAGCCTTCAAATGGTCAAATGATACTTGCACTTGAAAACAATGAGGAATTACATACTCACCAGATATTCCTTCTCTGCGCTGTCAGAGAGGAAGAACATTAAGAAAAGCTAGAAGAAACATATGAAGAAGAGACTGCTTACTGCAATTGCTTGACAAAGTTTCTCAGTCTTCATGCAGTTTTCTGGAAGAAGCAGAAATATAAGATTTCAAGGAGAATGGCAGATTCTTTCAGTAGCCTGTCTTATGAATAGCTCGTATCCAGTGACAGGATGTGTGGGAATGGTTCAATGCTGCATCAAGGGAGCTTTAGACTGGCATTAGGAAGCACTGCTTTACTAAGAGGGTGCTCAAACACTGGAAGAGGCTTCCTAGAGAGATGGTTGATGCCCCAAGCCTGTCAGCGTTCAAGAGGCATTTGGACAACGCCCTTAACAACATGCTTTAACTTTTGGTCAGCCCTGAAGGGGTCAGGCGGTTGGACAAGATGATTATTGTAGGTTCCTTCCAAGTGAAATATTCTAATTCCCTTCCCTTCTATTCTGTTCACTCTTGTTGTTTATCTGTAATATACTAAAGGCTGAATCCTGCTAGGCCAGTTGCTGAGCAAACACAGAGGGCATGACTACCCCTGCCCTGAAGAATGGGCAGCCCAAAGAGAAGGCAAGCAAGAAAGTGGTTACATGAAAGAGCAGTTCAACAATTAACATTAACAACAGGGCTGCTAAATGGTAACTGTTTTACAGATTATGATTTTGACAAATGGTGATCACCTTTTGATAGCATTCTCAGAGATACCTAAGTTCCCTCAATAAGCACCTTTGTTGAAGCATAAACACAGAGTTGATTTGTCAATTCCTCACAACTATGGGATTAAAGAAGAAAAAAAGACAGTGGAAATGCATTCTCCTAAAAGCTGTGCCAACTCTGTATTGGACAGTTCCTATTCCCCACACTCACTTCATCCTCTGCCAAACTGTCACCTTCTCTTTAGCTCTGCCTGGTCAAGTGTTTGTAAGACTGGACTTCATCTGAGCTCACAGAAGCAATCTTCTTAAATCAAACTGGGGGCACCTTTTTAATATTATTTTCTAGTTGGGCCTAGAATGCAAAAGAACTCTTGTTCTTTTGTTGATTTTGTAATTTTCTTGTTCACCTGGCAGTTACTTAAAAAAAGCAAAGGAGAACTATGAATGGAAATATATCTTCATGTAGACAGGTGTAGCCTGGTAAATCTGCCAGGGATATGGATAGTTTGCTGAGCAGAAGGGACATCAGGTATGAAAAGGTCATTCAGAAGAGCCTATGAACAACTTGGTGTATAGGAAAAAGCCTAGGTTTAACTCTAGGGTACAAACTGTTACCAGCAGCAATTAAAAGCTCTTCCAATGGAAAAGGCATAAAACTGAGCACAAAATTACCAGTTGTGGTCTGAGTGCTTCAGCACTTTTCTAGGCTTTTAGATTGTGACCTAATAAAAGACACAAACACCCAAAAGTTGCACTATGCAGCAGTCTACCAGTTTTGGGGTAGATGGCTTAGGCTAAAGACTATTTAGAACCACTGAAGTGCAAGGAGAAAGCTGAGTCTTCATGACAGCAATCTCAGAAACCCTATACGCCAACTGGGAGCTGTTTGTGGCCCCACATGATCAAGATACATGACGAAATGTCAGTGAAAACTCTGCAACTATGCAAACTCTTTGGTTCCAAGTAATTTCAAAGTGTTGTGGAATAGAGCTGTTAACTGTAGTCAAGCACTACGTATTGATATTGCATTAACAAACAACACTTTGCAATTATAAATTATCCTTATTCCAGATGTCCAGAAGTCAAACATATAGCAGATGTTGCCCTGGCTAAGACTCCTCACCCAGTAATGTGTATGTTGGTACATTTAGTTACTTACCAAGTAAATGTGAGATAGTGTTTATGTGTCTGTTGTGAAACAGAATAGTTATTTGCAAAGTAAAATGTGGGAGTGAACTCTAAAATCACACTGGAGCATCCTAAAGGACAACTAACTAATGAAAAACATGTAAAATAAACAAGTCATAAACATGATGCTATGCGAGATTCATCGAAGTTTGTAAGGGGACAACATGGATATAAAATACTCTTGTACTAATAAAAATGAAATTGGTGCTCACCTACCAAAAATAGATTATTTGAATATTTGGAAAGAAAAAAAAAAAAGAAACATGAGCAGGTATGTTAGAACTGTAAAATAAAGATGTGCTTCAATTACTAAAGAGATGTACTGATGGGAAATTTGGTCCACTAGTGAAACTTACTACCATAAAATCATCTGTAACACTGGAAGAATATCAAGGGAATTTTCCATGGATAAAAAAAGTTGTTGTGTGATAACGATATTCCACTATAACAGTTATCA
>VXBL01006502.1:12157-22317 GCA_013400195.1 Aramus guarauna | reverse complement strand
AGTCCAGGTAGATGATGTCACTTCCTCTTTCCTTGTACACCAATGCTGTAACCACATTGCAGAAGGCCACCAAATTTGTCAGGCACAATTTGCCCTTAGTGAAGCCATGTTGGCTGTCATCAATCATACTTTCCACATTGTATTAAGTTCCCCCTACTAACAGCCTTCACTTTGCAATCAATATTCTTGGCTACATTTTGTAAAATTGTTTACTACTGTGACACTAACAGTTTTGTTAAGATACCACAGATGCCACTACTATAGAATTAGGACAGACAGGAAGAGTAATGTTGTGGAAAACTGTAAAATGACAGTACTAATAGAGAATGGGAACAAAAGATGGACATGAAACAGAGAACAGACAGAACCATGAATCTCCAAGGGGCTGGAAAAGTATCTGAAGCTTTCAGAAACTTTCAAGCTCATGAGTTAGATTTTGATTTTTTTCCAGTTAAAAAGAAAGAAGAAAAGAAAAAAATTCTAAATTCTGAAAATTTGCAGAACTTAAGGTAAAATCACTGAACCTTACCCCACACAGAAATCAATGTGTTGCTTACAGTAAACACAGTGTAACAATTGGTTTTGTGTCACTTTTTCTACCATCAGCCCTCACATAAGCGTTTCCTTTGTCACACTGATTTCCTTATCAACAACTCGATAGACTCTTCTACTTTTCCTTACGTTTAAGGCATTGGAATCTACCTATGAATATAGACATTCTGTCCTGCAATATGATTCAGAAGATCTCCTCTTACCTTTTTTGCATACATCACAAACCTACAAATGCGTAACTATATTTACGTGTAAGATTAAAACGTTAGGTACTTGAAATGAATAATCTTGATTTAGAAAAAAAATAATTGCATCCATGCCTTCACTATCCTTCTTCTTCAACACTGCACTTTCCTATTCACAATCAAATAAATCCTATCGACTCGACTCATAAAGTTCATAGCCCCTACTCCCTCTATTTTTTTCCTTGAAGTGCTCAGTCACTTCTCAAATTGTGTGTCCAGACCTTGCGCTGGTGTAGCCTAGCACTTTTCCAGTTAAATCAGTAGGGAAAAGTCAATGTGTAGTTGCAATGAATCTTGTCCTCAAAGATGTTATCTCTGTTTTCATCTATCTCCACCTCTCCACTTCTGACCATATCTATGTTTTCTGCTGCCTCACAATCTTATCACCTCACGTCAATCATTTGTTGCAGTAACTGATCTTTCTTTTACTCACAGAAGCCTATTACTGTTTGTATTCTGATTTTCTTCTAAATTCTCTTTTTACTAATAACATGAAAACATCTGGAATATATTTTTACATATTTTATACTGAAATTAAAACTAAGTTGTGCAATTTAACTCTTAATATCCAGAGGAAAAAAAGGCAACAGAAACAAACTTTAGGAGAAAAGAAAGGAAAAAAGGCAGAGGTGAATTGATTATTTGGGAAAGAAAAAGCTTTATATAAAACCTGTTAAAAAATGAGAATAAAACCAATGAATATTAAGTTAGACTAACAGCAGACTTCCAGAAAGAGCTGGAAAGGGGCTTACTCACACAAGGACAATTTTCACTGTAAGAAAAGATGAAAAGAAAGTGAAGGAATTTTCACTGTAAGAAAAGATGAAGAGAAAGTGAAGGAAAGTAGGATTCTGGAAGTTTATGAAACATAAACTGCTGGAAGTCCTGGAGAGTTTATTACAGAGACAGGTTGAAAATGTGTTTCCAGAGACACCCAACTGCAAGTATTCATTAGATAGAAGATTGTTTGTAGTCAAGAAGTACCTATGGAAAAAGTAGTGAGTTATACATCCTTAAATGAGAAAGAAAAAAAGGTATAAAGCAGGAGCAAGAGTGCATAAAGAAAAATCCTATTAAATAAGAAGCCATAACGGTATGAATTAAACCAACAATCAGATTATGATTTTTTGTAAATTATCTGTCATAGAATAACAGTAGAATAGGATGGGAATGGATTCTTATCATCCAGAATATTTATAAACCCTTACAGCTTTATGTCAATGAAAATTCAATTAGAATTGCACCCAGCACTAATACGGCTGGAATTTCATTTGACACGTACATTCACGTTTTGGAAAGTGACCTACTAACAACTACTTTCTATGTAAGATTTTCTAAACAGCTGCTAAATATTCTTCCAACAGTTAAGCATAGTATCTCAATTAGAGAGCACATCATATAATAAAGGGATTACAAAATCAATTGTAACGATTTAAATCCAAAACACTCACGTGTCCTTTGCAAATGAGAACCAATTTGATGCTGAAAATTAAATCATTTCATAAATTAATTGAAAAATTAAGAAAGAACAAAACGGAAAGCAAAATAACTTTATTTACATTTCAGTATCTTGCCAATGAAGAACTGATTGCTTTTCAACAAAATTGCAAGTAAGAAGATTTGGGTCAATTTGAAAGATGATTAGCACCCATAGATTTCATTTATTTCACTGGAAATTTTAGGTGGTCAGTACTGATGCAAACTAGACTGAAAGTTAATAAATACATACTGCAGTCAGAACTGTAATAGTTGTTTCCCCCACCACCACCACCAAGGAAAAACAGGAAAAAAAAATTTCTTGTGTAAAAAGGATTTCATCTTTATAATTAATGCAAAATGTCTCTAACAACCTTTACCCCCTGCTCCCCACCTCAATTTGTAATTAAATTGATACTCTATATGCCTAGCCCCATTTTGGAGATTAAAACATATTTAATACATTTTTGACCAAGTGTAATATGTTCTTTAAAATCTCATCTATGGAGATGAGTGCTCTTCCGCTGTAAGAAAGTGCTTTTCTGAATGAAGGACAACACCTTGATAAACAATGACTTTTCCTGATGTCAATCAGGAAAAGCAAGTGTTTTTTTCTCATTTCATAGGATTTGATGTATACTGAGATCTTGGCAGGACCTGAAACACCCCACAGTTTTTCTGCTTTTCTCTTTCTTTTCTTTTTCCCCCACACAAATCATGGTAGGCTCTGTCTTATCCTAACAGACACAGGATAAACTTATTAATCATGTACTTCCATAACTCTTTTGTAAATCTTTCCTATCCAATCAACTCTGCAATATTACCATCCAACCTCATATTTATACTTGTCTAGGGGATTATTTTTGCTGCTTTAGTGGAGATAAACCCTGCTGCTGGTCAAGTATTCACCTTTGCATTTTAGGAAAGAGGAGTACAGGAGAAATGTTTGATCACAGAGAAGAGTGATTTTGGTTCATGTAGATTTTAAAATTTGTAAGTTGTTCAAATAATTGAAATAAGCCACGTAATGTGAACTTTAGCTTTTACTATATCTGATGCTTCCATATTTGACGGTCTCAGAGTCCTACAGATATTTCATAAATTGAACTAAAAAAATTCTCTCTTCAAATCCATTCTCTCATCATTTAGATATTATCCTACAGTCCAGCCCAGGAGAGTAGAGCAAGAAGACTAGGAATTTGCCCTGAAATTCCTTATTTTTAATGTCTGACATTCTAGTTTCATTTCACATCAAGGTGTTCTCTCTCGAAATGTAAAATTTTTCATTTAATGATTTGGCTCAGTGAATCTTGAGAAGTAATAGAATTTCTCTTCCTGAATAATGAAAATGTTCTTCTGAATTATTGCTTTGTTATTGTTATTGTTGTTGTTGTTGTTAGTTTGTGGTGACACACAACATAGCAAAGGTTTTCAGTTTATCTTCCTGTTTTGCTACATTTCCTTTCTATGTGCTGACATACAGTAGGTTTACACATCAGTGATATTATACAAAATACCCCAGAAAATGCAAGACAGGGACTGAGGAATGAGAACCTTGCTCTGTGGAATCCATAGATCAGTTTTCACTATCTCTATCCATATGGTACTGTTTTTATTTGCCTAGAGTTACGGGCACTTACACTTCTTACTACTTTCAACATTAACAAAGTAAGCAATTTTTCCCCCTATTTTACAGCTTTATTTAAGTAACACATGGAACTATAACTATTATGAGAAGCTGTAGGATGTTATGGTGATTACTATGCATTGTTCTTTATAGATAATTTCTCTTCAGATTACCAACTTCTCTTGGCAGGAAACATTCTTGTTAAATGTTCTTTAGTGACCAGACAAAAAGTAAAGAACATAATAAATTAAGTGTAAAAATAAATGTATGAAATATATCTATTTCTATAATTCAATCATATATATATTATATAAATATATGTATATATAAAACATGCAGATATAAAAATAAGTCTGCATAACAATGTATCAATGGCATTTCAGTGTATTGAAGACGCTTCATTTCATATGGTTCTTGTTTTCCTCAGCAGGCTTAATACAGCCTGGATGAAAGACAAATTTCACACATGGATAGCCATTATTTGGAAAATCTGCAGCTTCTTAATCATACCAGTCCAGAAAGTAAATTCTCAGGTAACTTTGTCCCTTATGAAATGCCTCAGGTACAGACAGATTCAAAGTTGATGCAGGGTAGATTAGGATGACAGGGAAGTAAGAAGTGGAAGGTGAAGACTTGGAGACAAGAAATGTTTTATGATAGAGAGAGCAAGCTATTGGGAATCACAGGTAGAGAGGCTTTTGCACAGAAAGGGCCTAAGTTTCACTTTTTTGTTTTATTATTTACACATCTGCATGTCTTATGCTAGTTATCTGCAAACGTCTTTAGAAATAATTCACATGCCTTCAGATATGTGAATACAATATTACTTAAGGTGTGTCTGAATTGTTTTCTCTGTACCTGTTATAAAATTCAGGACCCAAACCCATGGATTTATTTACAGTCTAGTTAAATTTTGTCATTAGTGCATGCTCAGGGGACAAATGTATGATTGTATATAGATTTTTTCCAATTTACAACCTAAGTATCTGAGGACAAGGACTATGATTATTCTCATACTGTATTGTAAATGTCCCAACAATGGATTAATAATAATAACAACAAAAATAATTATTGTAATAGAAAAAAAAAAGAAAAAATAGCATCTTTCTCTTTGCTGTAATCTTACTTTTCCTATCAACATTTTTCCTAAATTTAAAATGCACTCTGAGAATAAATTCTGTCATTCAGAGTATAGCCACCTTTGAAATTATATGGCAGCATGAGGAAAGAGAAAATTCTAGAGGAAAAACAAAACAACAAACAACTTTTCCATTATAAATACAGCTTCATATGAGAAAAGTTCTCAACAGAAACAAGATATAAAAATATACTAACATCCCACAAAGAAAATACAGTAGCTCTTGAGGTGATCTACACATTTTATTTTTGCTCATTAGTATGACCTATTCCCTGACCTCTGACTCTGTTTCATTCTGAAACTAATAAGGAATGCAAAGGTCTTCTTAACTCATGAAAATAAAATGTGCTTTAAGCCCCAAGGTGTTACGTATTTGTTTCCTATTTAGAACCTTTCAAGATTGTTTCTTTCAAAACTGCTTGAAGGTAAGAAAAAGTACTCTTTTCTGTTGAAAAACAGTAAGAGAAATACAGTAGTGTGTAGTACATGACATCTCATTGTGCTAAATAATCAGCTGACTCTAACTTTCAAAAAACTGCGAATGATATGAAAAGTCTGATATTCTTTTTTTTATTCCTCCCTTCTGTTGCAATTTACATGAGATTTTTTTTTTTAAATAACCTAAATAGTAGGAAAAAAACCCAACAATGTCTGTTTTAAATTTGTTTAAATCTCAGTATTACTTCTCTTACTAGTAGTGCTCTCCAGTTGATGCATGCAGGCTTTGTTCATCTACAGTGGTCATGAATGCAAACACAAAACCTGAAATATGTTACTGAGACTTAGGAAAAATTTTAACATATATGAACAAAGAAGATAAGAACAATGTAATACCCCACATTTTACAGATTTTCATATTTTGCAGCTGAATCAGTATCCACATTACATAGTCACAACATGCCTGTTTGTGAGTCATGTGAGTTAGTCGTCATGTACAAATCAGACTACCCTACATACTGTCTTTATTTTGTGACTGCCAGCCTGAACTTCCCATACAGTCTTATGTTAGCCGCTTCAAGTGGCTTAAAGTGTAGTAAGGCCAAAAGTCAAATGTAGCCTACTCACACACCATTTTCTCATGTTCATTCTTTATACTGGTGTTGTGAGAGAGACGGTTCACAGGAAGAATAATTAAGACAATAATATCTCCTGTATACACATAAGAAAGCTTTGCTTTTCTAATACAGCATCAGTTGGTCATCATGTAAGACATTTTCAGTAACAGACCAGTTTATTAGGAATCAGTGTTCTGTATTTCACTCAGAATTTCTTGTAGTCTGTTCCAAGACACTAAACCTGGCAATTTCATCAAGCTTCTGACCTACTGTGCAAGTATTATATCTACATAGCTATGTATGCAGTATTACTGCATGAATGTGCAGTAAATCCATTTAATTATTTATGCCTATTACATTGTTGCTCGTTAGCAGCTATACATGAGTGCAATGAGTTCAATTCTTCCCAACACATGACTTATGCTTGCTCAGGGGTCACATCAGGATTCCCAAATCTGCAGTAGATAGATAAGCTGGTTTATGCCTAGAAATACTGGCCAAGTATGGTATAAAAAAAAAAAATCTCTTTTTTTTTTAATTCTTTGGAGAGGATATATCCAAGGAAGCCAACAGCGAGAAACAGAAAAATTCTTAAAATAAAAAAGGAGAAACAGGCCACACTCGTATCAAAACTTTACCTTGGCTTGCCAAGAATTTATGTTCTGCTAACACAAGCATGTTTACCTATTTCTCTATCTATAAGCTTGAGCTTTCAAAATAGTTCTTGTATTTCATACAGTACATTGTAAAATAGAAGAAAATATGTGATATCCCTCAGAGTCTGAAATCAGACCAAAAGACACATTTATTTGTCATACTACTTCTTAAAGGATGTCTGTTCTTGTCATCACACTGGAAATCCTATTTATATGTATGGCAGATCAAGAATACTATATCTGGTCTACAAAAAGGTACTCTATACTCACACAAATGTCCATTAACCAGTGCAGAAATGCTCTGACATGTCCTCTGCAACCACTCCTGCCTTCCTGACACATCTAAAATACAGGAAAGAACATAGAATGTTCTATATTTTGAGTCAAACATTTTTAAATTCAGTTTATTCAGTCGATATGACAGCTGGACAACCTGGACAAATGCCAAGAGCCAAAGAGCAATGTCTGTACATAAATCTTTCCTCCAATTATATTTACTTTACATTTAAACAGAAGATTGAATACTACAGCACTGAACTGAAAAGTCTATAGTTCATTTCACCTGTAATCAATTAACTTAGTTGAGGACAAGAAACCAGGATTTCCCTATTAGGATGGAATCTAGATCTAGAAATGAGCTTTCAGGTACAGCAGACTCAGCACCATGGAATTTAAAACAGAAATGGACTGTGAAGTTTGAAGTAAATTGATCAAAATGTGGAAATGAAGAATTCATTATTTTAAGAGCTCCAATAAATCAATGTATACCTGTGTCTGACATTAATGATAAGTTTAGTCCTGAACTATCAAATTCATAGCCTCTGGATTATAGTTTGAAATCATACTGTTTTTTAGCTTTACACAAAGTAGGGTGTCTTACTTCTAAATTAAGTGCTTCAGCATGTGAGATGAAAATAAACTATTTGCTTCTATGAAATAATCCAAGGTGATAAAATCTATACTTTTTCTTGTGTTCAAATATTTTTAGAATATAACAAAGTTCTACAGTGAGTTTTAGTAATTTATCTCAATATCTGAAAAGAAGTGTGTTCTATATATTTATAAATTCAACATTTTAAAAATGTGAGAAGAAATGAAAAATAGTTTAATGACAAAAACCCCAGCAACTGAGGTTTTCTGACACTGGTATATANAAGGAAGGAAGGAAGGAGTTAATATTTCAAGTTGCAATGTCAGATAGTATGAAACAAGAGAGAGTGAAAATAAATACCTATAATGTTAAAATATATATATTTAGCAATAGCTCTGCAATGCTATGGGATATGACATCTGGGATGTAATAATTTCCCATGAATCTTAACAGTGCAATATAAACAGCTGTGGTGCTTCCAGAATAAATAGGAATGTCCAGCAGAAACTGTTCTGAAACTTGTGAAAGCAATGCAGGGGAAAAAGCAAGAGAGGAAAGTAAAAGAGAGAATNTCTACATAGCTATGTATGCAGTATTACTGCATGAATGTGCAGTAAATCCATTTAATTATTTATGCCTATTACATTGTTGCTCGTTAGCAGCTATACATGAGTGCAATGAGTTCAATTCTTCCCAACACATGACTTATGCTTGCTCAGGGGTCACATCAGGATTCCCAAATCTGCAGTAGATAGATAAGCTGGTTTATGCCTAGAAATACTGGCCAAGTATGAAAAAAAAAAATCTCTTTTTTTTTTAATTCTTTGGAGAGGATATATCCAAGGAAGCCAACAGCGAGAAACAGAAAAATTCTTAAAATAAAAAAGGAGAAACAGGCCACACTCGTATCAAAACTTTACCTTGGCTTGCCAAGAATTTATGTTCTGCTAACACAAGCATGTTTACCTATTTCTCTATCTATAAGCTTGAGCTTTCAAAATAGTTCTTGTATTTCATACAGTACATTGTAAAATAGAAGAAAATATGTGATATCCCTCAGAGTCTGAAATCAGACCAAAAGACACATTTATTTGTCATACTACTTCTTAAAGGATGTCTGTTCTTGTCATCACACTGGAAATCCTATTTATATGTATGGCAGATCAAGAATACTATATCTGGTCTACAAAAAGGTACTCTATACTCACACAAATGTCCATTAACCAGTGCAGAAATGCTCTGACATGTCCTCTGCAACCACTCCTGCCTTCCTGACACATCTAAAATACAGGAAAGAACATAGAATGTTCTATATTTTGAGTCAAACATTTTTAAATTCAGTTTATTCAGTCGATATGACAGCTGGACAACCTGGACAAATGCCAAGAGCCAAAGAGCAATGTCTGTACATAAATCTTTCCTCCAATTATATTTACTTTACATTTAAACAGAAGATTGAATACTACAGCACTGAACTGAAAAGTCTATAGTTCATTTCACCTGTAATCAATTAACTTAGTTGAGGACAAGAAACCAGGATTTCCCTATTAGGATGGAATCTAGATCTAGAAATGAGCTTTCAGGTACAGCAGACTCAGCACCATGGAATTTAAAACAGAAATGGACTGTGAAGTTTGAAGTAAATTGATCAAAATGTGGAAATGAAGAATTCATTATTTTAAGAGCTCCAATAAATCAATGTATACCTGTGTCTGACATTAATGATAAGTTTAGTCCTGAACTATCAAATTCATAGCCTCTGGATTATAGTTTGAAATCATACTGTTTTTTAGCTTTACACAAAGTAGGGTGTCTTACTTCTAAATTAAGTGCTTCAGCATGTGAGATGAAAATAAACTATTTGCTTCTATGAAATAATCCAAGGTGATAAAATCTATACTTTTTCTTGTGTTCAAATATTTTTAGAATATAACAAAGTTCTACAGTGAGTTTTAGTAATTTATCTCAATATCTGAAAAGAAGTGTGTTCTATATATTTATAAATTCAACATTTTAAAAATGTGAGAAGAAATGAAAAATAGTTTAATGACAAAAACCCCAGCAACTGAGGTTTTCTGACACTGGTATATATTTTCGAGTAGACACTACAATGCATAGATAAAGGCCATTTTTTTCTTTAAAATTCAGAGTTTATCCATTTTCATGACAAGCAACTCAGAAATCAATAGATATACATTGCATTCCTAAGATCCAGTAAATATTTAGGAGAGTATTTCACTCATTTAACCAGTGTACTCATGAAAATGGATAAATCATGGTCAAATAATGTGTAGAATTTCAAAAAGTTGTATTTCTTTTTATTTTGTGCTGTGATACAATATTTTTCCCTTGAATATTTGTGATTCTGAAAACCACTTTATGGCTTTTATGAATGGGAAAATAACCACAAGTATATATACTTTATTTAATCAAATGGCATATCTACTCTAAATTTATCACCGCAGTTGTGTTTACAAAACCAATTTCATCATGTACTTCAGTCAGACCACAGCTCTGTTTCCACAGTGAAGGAAGGAAGG
>VXBL01006496.1:11003-38343 GCA_013400195.1 Aramus guarauna | reverse complement strand
AAGCTGCAGAGAGCTTTTTCTCCAAACTGGACAAGCTGAAAGTCCTTAGTTGTTCCTCACAGGACATGCCTTCCAGCCCTTTCACCATCTTTGTTTCTCTCCTCTGGGTGCATTCCAGGACCTTCATGTTCTTTCTAAATGCTGGGCCCCAGCACTGCACACAACATTCAAGGCGAAGCCACACCAAAGCTGAACAAAATGGGAAAATCTCCCATTTTGATGCTGTGTTTGATGCACCCCAGGATGCGGTTTGCCCTCTTGGCTGCCAGGGCACATTGAGCTGCAGTCGACCAGCACCCCCAGATCCCTTTCTGCAGGGCTGCTCTCCAGCTTCTCCTCTCCCAGTTGTCACTATGGGAGATTTGCCTGGTGATCACTGAACTGTTGGTTGAACCTTGCTGTGCTCAGGAGACTTGGTCTGCTCTGCTTGGACTGCCTCCTGGTTGATGAGGACACTTCTGCTCTGCTGGCCTTACACTCACTGTAGGCTCACAATAGATGTGGATGTTTCACGGATATTTCATAATTTTATGTGACAGAAGAGTATGATTTATTCTGTAAGCCTCAGGCATAAGAGACCGGAGCTCTTTCTGGAAGCAGTTCTGGTCAGGCCCATTTACTTACTCCCTGTGTCACCATCAAAGGTTGTTACATCTGTCCTGAAGTCCAAACACTTGCTAACCCACATCAGCTAGCCTGGTCACTGCTCTGTCTCAGTGGGACAGACCACAGACAGGGCAAGACTCTCTATAATTCTTAAGCAACTTGCCATTGCTCTCTGGCTTGCACTGTAGATATAACCTCCATTCATCTCTAGGAAAGATAAATGATAAATGGATCACTGTCTTCTATGGTGAAGTCCCATCTGCAATAGCTGACTCCTTACTCAAGCAGAAAAATATATATATCAACACTCAGGAGCTGAAAACTGAAGTGAAAAACTTTTAGACTTGAAAGAAAGCTCAGACTCTATGCAAGAAATCTATTAAGTATTAAAACATATCCACAGAAATGTGATTTTTTTCTTCACTTGGAAATGTTGTGCTGTGTGTACTACTCATTATCCAACTGATTGTACTAGATGGTGCTAATGATTTTAGGTTTATAATATAGGAGTTTTTTAATTTGGGGAAGAATATTTCAGACCTATGTTGTTCTATGACCTCCGTCATCAAGCAAACGTTCCATGTATTTATGCTGTAAATTGTCATGAGCAAAGACTGTGCTCATGCTATTGCTGCTTGACAGCCCTAAATGTGGCTCCTCTGCGCTACAACTGCTAGAAAATAAAAATCATTGTTATTTATTTTTAACTGGTAAAAATAAAATACAGGTACAGGTATAAGAAGACAAAACAGCATTAAGAGAAATTGCAAAATGGAAACAGCACTGAAAACTGAAGGGAAGGGTGCTCAGCTCCTCTGTTCCTCTTTACCCTCCTGTCTCTGCACTGCCTCTTTCAGCTACATCGCCCTTTACTCTGCCCCAAAGTTATAAAGATCCCATTTCTGCCAGTGAACTGAGTCTGGAGCACCCTTTTCCTGCACGGAGCATCAGGACACTCACCTGGATGGCCACGTCCATCGACAGGGCGAGGACGGGTCCAGCCAGAGGGAAGGCAGACGAGTCACCAAAGAGACACTGGGAGAAATCCTGGTAGACAGTTCTTCTTTCTGACATTTTCACCTCTCTGGCATGGCTGCCAGGAAGGGACTATGTAAATACATGCCACTGCCTCAGCCTGAAGATTTTCTTGAATTTAAAAGGAGTTTTATTATCGGTTTAAATGGGTAAAGATTTAAGCCAGAGCTGAGAGCTCTGACAGTCCCACAACTCTTTTGTACATAAGTCCTGCTAAGTCTCTTTTCAGACTCTTGCGGAAAGCTCAATGCCTCCATTTAAAATGTTTCCTTTCAGAGACAGGCAATTTTTATATTGCCAGGGTATAGAAGGGAGAGGAGAGCACCTTGGCATTTATCCTGAATCTACTATTGCTGACTGCCACGCAGGATCAAATACAGCAAGTGAATAGTCAATGCCCTGGATTATGCTGAACTTTCATTGCATTCACAGTGCTTTTTTTCCAAAAATGACCATTGCAGCAGATTCAGATTATTCTGCTCATATGAGTATGCAGGGGATATGACATTGGGAAATCCTAATGAAGTATTACTCACTGTAATTAACAATATTTTGCTGACTGGCTGTGATGAAACATCCCGTTGCTTTCAAACCCACCACTCTCCTGCACATATTCCTTCCCTAGACAGTCTTCTCCTATCCTATTGCCCTTTTAAATGGTAAAGTCTTTAAAATGGGGACGCCATATTATTTTGTTTATCTCCATTGCTTTTGGTCCCATAGATATGGTTCTGGCAATCTGTCTGTGCTACAATATACATAAAGTAATAAACTGAGGTTATATTTCCATAATATGGATTATTTCTAAATTGCTGTAACACAATCATTATTACAAGCCAAGCTGTGCCAGGGCATGACACAGTCCAGAATTTTTAGCTTCTCTGGCTTAGTAGTAGTTTTCCACACTCATTTGAAAATTCTTTCTACAGGAAGGTTTTAATTTATACATAATCTCTGGCCACAGTAAATACATGAAAAACTGCTGATGCAGATCTAGTGTGGGAAGACACGCTATGAGCTCAGAAGATTTTTTATACTGACAATGAAAGTTTCAGCACTGGATCCAAACTCCTCTGTTGGCTAGAGGAAGTGAGGAGAAGACTGTATTTGAAATCAGCCTTCATGTCTTGGGATTTTTTGCATTTTTAGGTCAAACTCCTCTCCAGAAATCTACATCAAAATGGCTCCCAATAGTCTGCACTGAAGTTTCCATAGGAAAGAAATATTTTTTAATGACAATAAAACAACAATATAAGCAAGTTTAAGGTTTCAGCTAAGCTACCCATAGCTTTGATTTCTCACAGTTGATTACAATTCTGCTGGTGCCAGCCAGTTATCTCTGTAACTAGGACACATTACACGTTAGCAGAAGCATAAGCACTCTGAAAACACTGCGGTGGTGTGTGATGGAATGCAACCAGTTCATTATTACAGAAGCAGTTCTCTACCAGGACAGGGCATACAACCATAGTTTTTTGTTAGGATACAGTTATTCTCTATCCACTTTTATTTTGCACTACCTACCAGATTTTGCGCAAACTACAAAGGGAGTTAGCCAAAATTCCTTCACTTTAGCTACATTAAAGCAACTGAATCTTGATACTCTTTATTTCATGGTCCATTTTTCACCAAAATTAAATAGAGTTTTCACAGAAGTAAAATGTAAGAATCATCATATTGCAATAATAAGCAACTTCTACATTTGAAGTATGGAAATTGCATAGATGAGTGATTGACAACTAAAAAGTCCTCCTACGTCTTTAGCAGGCAGAAGATATCTTTGTTGATTTTTTCCTAAAAAAAAAAAAAAAAAAAAAAAAAAAAAAAAAAAAAAAAAAAAAAAAAAAAAATCTGGTTATTACAATTCACAGCTTTCACATTCTTGAAATCTGATGTTACCAATACTGTCGCAAAATGCAGAGACTAAATTGTTATCCTAAGGAAAAAAAGAATTAGCAAACATAACTTCAGACCATCACCTAGGGCTTCATTGACTGAAAGGGCAGAATAGTGTGGCTCTGCCTTTGCGGCTTCTATCTGTGAATTAATGTTACTCAGCAAGCTGATAGAGCACCTTGTGGATTTATCTGCTTGACATTTTTCCAGGAAAAAGCATGGAATCAGTGAATTTAGAAGTTTTTGCAAGAAATTATCCAAATTAATGGATTTCCAATTTCAATATTGATTAACAATCTATACCAATATTTTCTAAGTGGTAAACCCAGGCTTTGTAGTCCAGAATTACTATCTCTAAAAAGTGATTTATTTGGGGAGTTTGTATTTTGATATATAAATCAAATTTGGTCTTAAGACTAGACACATCCAAAGCATAAGAAAATGGTACAACAAAACTATTTTTCATTTTACTGAGGATTGCTGAAATTTTGCCTTCAGGGGTCTAATTTGGAATGGAAAAAAAAAAAAATCTGGGATTTTCTTGGGACATGTTTTTGTTTCTGTGGCTCTTACCAGTCCCTCCAAGTTCACAGGCTCAGCAGAAGGATTTGCTTTGTACTGCCTATAAACAACCTGAACTCGGGAGCTGCAGATGAATGCAGTATGAAGTTAATCAAATCATCTCTGATTGCTCTGAAATATATCTCTCCATTCCAAGGAATGCCCAAGACTGGATGGATAAGCTGTTGGGAGGAATACATGCAGGACTGATCAAGGAAAAAGAAATCTTGGCCAATTGTGCATCATGAGAATTCAAGTTTTTGCTGCAGGTGCTCCATTTTTCAGAGCATATGCACAGCTTCACCTCCAGCTCTTCCTCTCTCCTCCACATCAGCTAATGGCAATTGCAACTCCTGATTCACCCTCCCCTCAATTCCCCTACCACCTCCACTGAAGCAGTGAAGGAAAATAGCTTCAGGGCGACAACAGAGAAACGTAGACAGACAGACATGAGTGTTCAGTATCAAGTCCAGATCCTGATATTTATTGGCAGTGCCTGACAACAATCACAGCACAGGAAACACATTTAGCAAATAATTAGCATTAGTGCTTCTTACATGGATTTCCTCTTTTAGGCAAGTTGCAGAAGGATAATGTTCACTTTATACACAAGTGCTTTTTTTCATCATTTCCATACTGGTTTTAGATTTATATATTGAAGATCCTCCACTGGCATATTTCTGAATAGGCTCTGCTGTTTTAATTGGAAATAAAAGCATTCATCAAACAGAGAGAATGTGGACATTGCAGCTCCTTGACCTGGCTTTTTTCTTAGCCTGTGGACTTAAAAGGGAATCTTGAATGGCCATGTCTTGTGGCCTGCAACATTTTCATTTGCTGTTGCCAAAGATAACTCATTATTAAAATACTACTGGGAAATATTAACCAACAACCCCCCATACCCCTTTTCTAAGGTGACTACCACAGATCATACTACTGCATGACTCTGGGAAATGAGCCTGTAAGGAAGTTTTGAATGGTCTCCTGAATTACAGTCATTGGCCTGCCTGTTCAGAGCAATCTGGTTCCTGAAATATGGCTGTGGTAATGGGATGTTGCTGGAAGGACCTGGCCACGCTCAGGACTGTTGGAGGCATTCTGCAGACCCTTCCCCTCCTCTTGTCTGTTTGCAGTTTCTCCTTCAAGGTAAAGATGACAGGGATGGGCAAGAGAAACGATGAACATATTTCCTCCTCTCTCTATCTGTCCCCCCACCCTAACAGCTTTCCATCAGACTCTGACAATCTTTTTCTAAGTATTTCAGACTGGCAGTCTGCCCATTTCTCCACTGTGAAACAGGGTTAAAGCTAATAATTTCAATGCATTCTTGAATAATGAATTATTCATTCATTCTTGCAATTAATACTAATTGGTCTCAAAGGACTTGATTGGGTTTATTACCAAACATAAACCTTCCAAGGCACCTTACTGTGCTTGTACTATGCTTTTGTGCAGTTTCTTTAACCTGTTGTCTGAGCATATGGCATTCAGTAGGTGTTTTAAACTTTTTTTTTTTTTTTTTTTTTTTTTTAATTGTNNTTTTTTTAAACTTTTTTTTTTTTTTTTTTTTTTTTTTTAAATGTAGATGACAGCAGTGTTGTCTATAGGTGCTGGCTATATCTAAAAATGTTCTTTCTGTGCACATTTTCACAAATCCTTCTGCCTGCTTCTGAAAATACATATTTGAATCTGAATGCATAAATGACCTGTTGTCTCTATCAGACTATTTTTAAAGGAATATATTAGAGAGAGAAACTGAACCATCTCTCACTAGGTATAAATGTCCAGGCAGAATGGTTAATCATGGCAAGCATTAATAGACTAACTTGACTCTGTGTTATGAGAGATGTCTTTTCACCAGATCAGCTAGTGTGAATCAAATAATTTAAAAAAAAAAAAAAAGAAAATTTCTGCTTTTCTTCTGAACCTAGAGTTCCTCCCTGTGTGCAATACATTATCCCTTTTTATTATTTTACAAAATATGCAATATTACATCATAATCACTGAAACTGAAAAGAAGACAAATAAGTAACTCGATACAACAGCACTTTCTCATTGACGCTCATACATCTAACAAGTTCTAAATTTACCCAAAGATGGATGCTTTCCTTTGCTCCTTCTGTAGTCAATGGAGAGAAACAGAATACAGAAAATCCTATTTAATTGTGTGTGTTCAGAAAGACTGCTTGGAGATGCTGATTTTTCTCCATTAGCTGTAGAGAAAATCCAGGAAAAATAGTTTTCTCTAGGATGAAAGTAGCATTTTGTTTTTCTCCTAATATGCTTATATAAAATACAAAAAAGGTGCAAAATACAAGCTGAATCAGTGCAGAACAATAATGTTGAACAAACCACTCAAGCACAACACAGTCCTGCAAAGGGAGCAGGAAACAAGCATCCAGAAATTTATTTCTTCTGGATTAAAGAAGGGATTAAACTTGCCTGTAAAATAAATCCTAAGGTTTTACTATCCTAGAATTCCTGCTCAATACCACCTCTCATATCAAAGGATGTATATCTGATCAGAAAATATTTTTTACTAAGGAAAAGTCAATGATATAATTCTGGGTGTAAAGACTGAGAGAATGATGGTATTCAGAAAACCTTCCTTCCACATTCCTATCCTTTGAGTTTCCAATTATAAATCTTAGCCTTACACACAGTGTGGAAGCTTTTATTGCTTGCTATTTCCTGTTGGCACCACACCACTAGCAGAGTCAGTCAAACATTCTCTCCTCCACAAAGCTGCTTACTGAATTCCAGGTAGTCACCTCCCTAAAGCCAACAGCCCTCCTTCTGATGCCTTTTCAAACCAATGCAGACTGAAAATACTTGTTCACTCCAGCAATTTCAGAGAATGGATTTTCCGTTGTACAAAGCAAATAGCTCCGAGCATTTCCAACCTTTGTTTGGACTAGTCTGCCTTTCCTCATCATCTGTAGGGCAAAAAAAGTCAAGAAAGGAGTAATATGTTGTATCCTGCAGAAAGAGAAGAGAATCATTCCTCTGTGGTTTCACATACCCCCATGATATCAATTTATCCCATGCTCAAAAACTGCCTTCTGAGATCTTTTTGGTCACATATCAGACAAAAGCAAACCCTTCTCTCAGCACTGCTGAGTCTAGTTCAGTGCTCTAAAACAGACCAGTTATTTCCTAGGACATACTCTGCTTTACTCTTTACTAGTCTCCCCACATTCTTACATTTATACTGGATGGATTTAAATCTGTCCGGAATGTCCACTTCTGGAAATTTCACTTGAGCTGGGAAAACATGAAAGCACTTCTAGTAAGCTTAATCTAGAGAGAAGAAAATTCTCAGAAATGAGATTGTGAGAAATCACACAATTCTTTCTCCCCCAGCTCAGAAACTGAATGCACCTACAAGAAAAGAAACTGTGTAATGAACTGTCAAGACAAATAATGGTGTAAATGAGGACAAGAGATACCACAAAGTCATGTAGTTTCCTGAGGACCTTGTCTTTTCTACATAGATCAATACAGTCAATTGAATGTGAAAAGGCATATCAAGGGCACAGTCATATAATCTCCCGTAGCCTTCCCCGCCTTAGGTATGGTACTGGCATTGCCCCATACTTCCCGTGGGCTGCATTACAGGGATTCATTTACTGCTATGAGGCAATGTTACAGGGCAAACCGTTGCATAATTACAGCAGCTAGTATTTATCTTGATATGTCTTTTTCTCAGGCTATTGATTTCGTCATAGTCAGGGAACATAAGATGATGTATAATACTCCAAACTAATTTAATCTTACTTCTGTGGCAAAGACTGTGGTTGCCACTGCCATTAATTCCAGCATGTCTCAGTTACAGCTTAAGGAACTGAGATGATCCAGGGGAAAGACTTGTAAAAAGAGATACTTAACTACAGGAGGGAAAGGAAAAAGGCAGGGATGATCAGCCACTGGATTGGAATCACCAGCACTGCAAGGGCTCCCAAACTTGAAATTGTGCATTGCTAAATGGACGCTTCATCAGTGCCTCCATTATTAGGAAAACAACGCTAGTGTCAGAGAATATTCTGAAACTCACTGAATATGCTCCTCTTCTGGAAAATGACTTGGATCTTCTTTCTCTAAACATTTCAGAAAGTAAGGCTCCTACCAAACTCAGCTCCTACTTGCTTGCATCTTGACATCAACTTACTTGCACCTTGCTATATCCAAACTACAGGATATACTGGATCTATTATCAGCATCTCAACAGCAGGTTTGTGCCTGGCTCCAAAGCACAATGTGAATGATTCAAAGAAACCAAGAATTAAAGGCGTGTGAAAAACTCACACATTTAAAGAGTAAATATTCATGAAGAAGCCAATGAAAACCATTTTTATAATATTCCTAATTTCTTTTAAAACATGGTCCAAACCCCCCCCCCCCACTTTATTACAAAATCAGTGGGAAAAAAAAGTACATTAAATTAATCTATTTAAATGAATACACTCTGTGGTGTTTCATGATATAGGCAAATAATATCAAAAGGCAGTACTACTAAACATGACAAATTTTTTACTTTTACTGATGTAAAATTATCTTTCCTGTTGGTGGCCAACAAGGTTGCCATTAATGCATGTATATAGGATATATACTGAATTGCAGTATATTTTTATATTCAAAGTTTCTTAAGACATAAAAATAGAAAGAAAAATAACTTTCAGAATAAATATCTATTTTCTTTATAAACCCTGTGTATCATAAGTTTGGTGGGAAAGGGACCTTTTCCTAAAACTACAGCGAGCTTTTGACTGTCTTGATTGTTTTAATTGTTTTGATGATATTTACATGTTAAAAACAAGAAATGTAAATGGAAAAAAATCTGAGAAATGTTAATTTGCATTACAAAGCAAAAAAAAAAAAAAAAAGAGGAAAATGATGCTAATGAAAGATATCAAAAGAGTTAACCAAAGAGGTTTGCTGAAAGTAAATTTTCAATCCATACTGAAAGTTAAGTAGCTGTGTTGTCTGTGTGACTCTGAAACAAACTGTAACTGAGAATGTTCATTTTCTGTAAGAAATAACATAGCAACTTGAAGGATCAGGCTCTTGGCCACCAGAGACTTGATTAAGGGTTTTAGTTTGGGGGGGAGTGGAGGTTGAGCATGAAATTATTTGAAGTCATTGCACTCCCTTATTAAATATGATCCTTCATGATAAAACAAAGAGAAAGACAAGTGTTGCACAGAAAGAATATGGTGAAATGAATAAAAAAATTGAAGTTGACAACTACACAAACTTCACTACAAGTCTGTCCTCAGAAACCTCTTGCACTGTAAAACAATCCAAAAAGACAGTATTTTTATCATTCTGGGCATTTAAAAATAGTTCCCATATTTTCTTGCTGTTCAAACTATTCCTTTGATGAAATGTTTGAAAAACACTTTGAAAAAGCAATTATATGTATGTTTTTCAATGTCCAGTGGACTTTTGGAGAAGGACCTGAGCTTCCATCTATAAATGAGCCAGAATAAAATCCTAGTAGGATTTGGATTTCAAGTCAACCTTTGCTACACATTTTCCTCAATAATTTAAATCTACGTTGAGAAAGAAGTCTTGCAAAAAAGTTGTTCAGATTCTGATGGCACATGCAAATATGTGGCACGTCTCCACTGCTGCAGATGTTCCTGCTGTTCTAGTCCTGCTGAAGAAAGAAACATTTCTGAACTAATGCATGTTTGAATGTCAATCTGACTGAGTGTCAATAACACTGAATAATTAACATGCCCCCTATAGGAAATTACTTAATTTCACCCATCTAAATGCATATTATCTATACATTGATGTAATCTGAAAAAACTTATCTCACCAGGCTCAGTGATAAACAAAATTGCATATCAGATCTGGAGCTATTTTACAGTAGAATCATGCTCAACTCCTCTTAAATATCTGTTGGGGAAAAAAAAAAAAAAAGAATCAGAACAAAAAAGTCACAAAACAGCATGGCATTCTACTCTCTTTTGTCCTGAGAGTATAAAAAATAATGTAGTTTTCATGGCAAAAGAGCAGCCATATGTATACATGACATATAATGACATATACATCAAATAGACACATATCCATACATGTGGCTTGCATATGTGTATATAAATACATATATTTCTGTATGTAGATGTATTTAGTAATGTATGCACATACATTTACATTTTTAAACATGTGTGGACACATACAAATGCACATTTATGTTATTAGTATTGATACCCAGATTTTTCTATACTGGGACAATTTAGACATCTATATATGATTGTATATTATTATTCTTTACAAATATATGTACATCTGTGTATGGTAAGCATATATACATTTAACGATCAACTACAACAAAATTTCTCTGAGTATTATTTTGCTGTAGAATAAACTTTGATGTCCAGTTTATGTTCCTAGTTTTATGCTCAGTGTGAGAGTGATTCTCTCGGGTAGCTGTGAACATCCACTGTACTGCATCCAAATGGAGCAAAGTATCCACACGTGTGGATTGAAATAAACCTCTATAAAGACAGCTAAAAGAAAATGCTGTTGGTGCAACATTTAAAGCATTTGCTTTTATGATGTGCAGGCAGTTCCAAACGATTTGAAAACCAACTGCTGTATCCTTGAGTGGTTTCTCAAGTAGAAAAAACTGCTGAGCCTCACAAAGCTGGGTAGGGCATGATGCAAAGGGAACATTTGATTCTTTCCATTTGCCAGAAGGCAATTACCAGTTTGTTTTCCGTACAAACTGACATGCAGAATGCCAGTACTAGTGATCTAGGCGTTAATCCAGCAAAGATACCAATCAGGAATCAGCATGTTCACAGAGGAGAAACACAGATAGGGAACAGAGCAGTTTCTCAATGAGTATAGGCAGAAGTCTTAGCATTTAACCTCAGCACAGACCACAGAAGCAGCAAAGTCTTTTTCACTGGTAACCATCGCTTGCACTGCAATTCAAGTTTTCTGGTGGAACGAAAAATACAAATTGCACTGCATCTTGGAAATTGGCTCTGGAAGAAAATATTGCAGAACTTTTTTTGTTCCTCAGTTACCTTTGATGTCTGGTTCTCAAGAAGACATTTCATGGAAAAATATTTCCAGAAATATTCTGCATTTGAAACTGAGCTGCAGAAAGTATCAATGGAACTGATACAGACATCAGCAGCCTCAAAAGTGATCAATAAGAAACCTAAAAGTTTCACTCATGTGTAGGCTTAACACACTGAGCTGCATCCTCAGATGTGGTGGCTTAGCCATGGCACCCAGACGCTCACTTACACCCCCCTCCTCAGTGGGATAAGACAACTGTGGGTTGAGATAAAGACTGAGTCATTGTTTATCATTTACTGTCTTGGGCAAGACACATTTGACTTGAGGAAATTAAGTTCTTGCCAAATAGATCTGAGTAGTGAGAAATGAAAACAAACATTGCAAGAGGTTTTCTGCCTTAAATACATCTTGGAAGAGGCTCCTTATCCATGGCTGAGGGGCTGGGCTGTGTCCTACACAGGGGTCTGTTGGAGCTGGCTGGAATCAGCTGGAACTGGCCATGACTATCCTGGACCAGCCCCTGGTCTCCTTCCACAAAGACCATCCCCGCAGTCCCACTGCTACCAAAACCTTCCTGTGTGTACCCAATACATTTTATTTGCCATCAAATGTAGACAACGGCCAAGACATAATCTTAATCTGCACCTATCATCTCAGGACAGGCAAGTACTTTTTCATTTTTTCTAGACCATCACAAGATATATTCAACTTTATTTTTCTGTCTCCAGATTCCATCAGTTTTATGCAAGCCTGAGTGGTCTGTGAGCCACTTTGTATATAGCTTAATCTTCTGCAAGAAAGGGCAATTTGCGTCATGCCATTTTTCCCAAAGTGCTGAAAAAATGCCATCAAATATTCAATATATTTCTGCCACACCCTCCCATTCCTCTCCTGCTTTTTTCAGTCTTTTTTTTTTTCTTATAAGCTTCTTTCCCCTCCTAATATCTATCACTATTTCCAGCATCTTTCTCACACTTTTGCTCTATCCATTTATAAAAAATCAAGTGTTAAATAATCCAGGATCTAAGCAATATTTACCATAGTGTTTGCCATTGTAATCTATTCATTCCCCTTACAATTTTTGCTCATCAATTAGTCACTATTTTGCAATGCACAAAGGTTTTCACCACCTGGCCTTGAGTGCTATCTACAACTTTATGTAGATTCCTTATGTAGATATAAGGAAGAAATTTAGATGTAAGGAAGAAATTCTTCACTGTGAGGGTGGTGAGGCCCTGGCACAAGCTGCCCAGAGAAGCTGTGGATGCCCCATCCCTGGCAGTGTTCAAGGTCCGGTTGGATGGGGCTTTGGGAAGCCTGGTCTAGTGGAGGGTGTCCCTGCCCATGGCAGGGGGCTGGAACTAGATGATCTTTGAGGTCCCTTCCAACCCAAACCATTCTGTGATTCTGCGATTTTATCATTATACTTCATTCTACTATTCATCATGTAATATCTCATTTTAGTGCATATTATGTTGCACTAAATTTTCCAGTGCTGAATTAAACTGGTGATGGAGTCATCCAGTGACCATACTATGCACTCTGCCTTGGTTTTGTCTTGTCTTTGACAAACTAAAGAATATATAGAAGCTGCCATCTTACTGTTTGCTGCTTTTTTGTTGGGTTTTTTTTTTGGGAGGATTGGGATGAGGGGAAATGTTAATGGGTTCAGGAAGAAAAGCTAGATCTGACATAGGATTCAGCAGTAGCTGCTGCTGAACTTTAACCAAGCTAAAAAGCAGTCATTTGCCTTCCTGCTTTGTTTCATGTCTCTTACTTTTGAATTTGTAAAAGTGCTTTACATCTCACCGATAACCATACATTTAGTTAAACAGACTCTTATGGAGGACTCTGCCAGAAGCCTTGGAAATTGCAAATAACCATGCCAGCTTGTGTCCCTTCTCCTCACCATTGTTTTAATTACAGTAATAAATCACAAGTGAACTCCTGTTGAAGAACACGCAAGTCCATGTGGCTTGAATGACAAATTTTTGATGAGATGAGGAGTCAGTAAATAATTTCAGAGAAAAGTTTCCATTTAAGACAATCCTGAAGATTTTAGGAGAATACTTTTTTTTTTTTCAATAGAAACATAAAGACCTTTGATGATAAGAACCTAGTAAAAAATAACTGATATCACTTTTGCATAATCAAATGCATCAATGAGTCTTGACTTCGCAGAAGTTGATGTGGAGAAAGCATAAATATATTTTAATCTAGCAGTTAGGAATATATCATACTGAAATGCAGGAAAGATCAAAGTTTAGAAGTAGCTGCTAGTAAGGCTGTTTAGAAAACTGCAAATGGATGGGTGAAGAGTCTTTTCTTGTTATGAGTAAAGAGGCAAGAATCTGCTGAATGAATCCTACATGAGCATGCACTTCAAAGTTGAAATAACATAAAGAGAAAAAAAAAAATCTTTTAGCAAACTACAATGCCTAGACCTGAGCAGGGTTGGAGCAAGTAGGTGGGATCCATGGCAGGCCACTCTGAAAGGCAAAGGAGCTGAAAGGCTATTAAGAAGGGCATCCTCCAGGAATAACAATGGTCCACCATGATTTGAAGATAGACAAGCAGGTCTGTCAGGACTTGGCTAAAAGGGACAGCATGTCCAGCCTAAGAATGCAGAATTCGGAGGTGGGAGCAGGAACAGAGTGCAAAGGAGGAATTTAGAAAAGTTGCCTGGGCATGTGTTAGTCAAGCCAAAGCTCAGCTGGAGTTAGAGGTTCAAGGGATGTCAATGGCAACAAGAAGAGCTTCTATAATTGCATTAGTAATAAAAGGGTGAACAAGGAAAATGTGGCCCCATTGCTGAAAGGGTTGGGTGATTTAGTGACAGCAGACACTGGTGCGGTTGATCTACCCTGACCTAAAAGGGTTCAAGGAGAAGGACCAGCACTGGATGAGTGTTGAGTCAGGGATCACTTGTGAGAACTCAACCCACACAAATTGATGTGTCCCAGTAGGCCATATCCAGTGTGCTAAGATCTGGGTGACATCCTTGTAACAGCGCTATTGTCTTTGAAAGATCAAGGAGGTTGGGACAGATTCTCAAAGACCAGAGAAGGGCAATTAATCACATGTACCGTAAAAAAAGGCCAAAGGGATGATCTGAAGAGCTATAGGTCAGTCAGCTTCATGTTGATTCTTCATAAAATCATGGATTAAGTCCTCTTGGAACACATTTCTGGGCACATGAAAGAGTAGAAGGTGAATGGGAACAGTCAGCATGGATTTACCAAGGCTAAATCATGCCCAACACAGCTGATTACCTGCTGTGATAAAATGACTGAATAAGCGGATAACAGTGGAACAGTGGACTTGACTTGACTAAGGCTGTCAATACTTTATGCCACATTGTGTCTGTATCCAAGTTTTGACATTATAACCTGGCAACAAGTGGACTACTGCAGGGTGTATTGGCATCATGTGGAGGAAAAAAAAAAACAACTTTCTGCTCATGAAGATAGCCAGGTATTTGAGCAGATTGCCCAGTGAGGTTCTATCATCTCCATCTTTGGAGGTTTTCAAGAATCAGGTGGAAAAAACCCTGAGCATCCCAGTCTGATCTCACTCCTGACCCTGCTTTGGGCAGGAGATTGTACTTGAGACTGCCTGAGATTCCTTCCAGCCTGAATTATTTCTGGGATCCTAAGATGAAATATTCTTCCCCATTCATATGAGGGAAAGGCAAAGGATATATGAGGAAGAACATCACTGGCAGCACCAAAACACAGTTAGCACATGAACATCCATGTTTCTGATATTTCATCTGTTCTGGATATATCTGTTAAGAATCAAGGTAACTGCAAAGTTTTACACCTATTTTGTATCCCCTCGGAGAGGGGATCAATTCTAATGACCTGATGAAGGAAACACATAACTGAAGTCCATAGAAAAAGTAGCAAATGTCTGAAAAATGACCATGCAATTATTTAAAAAGTTAATAAGAATGAGCTTAAGGAAATGCAAAATGTATTACAAATAAGGAAAAGTCTAGGTTCAAGGGTAGGCTGGACTGTTTTAGAAGAAACCTCTGCTTCATCAGTGGAAATTCATCTACACCAAAACAGTCACTGAGTCAATGAAGATGACACTGAATTACAAATGACCTTCTTTTTCAAATTAAATCTCTGTATTTTCCTATTTTAAGCAAAATATTTTGAAATTTTTAATATGACAGTTTGCAATTTCCTGTATTATTTTCCTTACAAAATTTCTAGACTGAATTGAAAGCTTTTCCATTCTTCTGATCTGAAACTATGATGAGTAATTGAATTAAATTCTTTAGTTTTTTTTCTTGCTAATTCTTTTAGCACAGGCAAGAACTGAAAAGACTGAAAAGTGTACTCTAGTGAGAAGCCCATCTTGAAACTTTTTGTGCTTTCTTAAGGGGCCAGGGCTTGTTTCCTAAGAACTGGTCTGAATCTTACAAATGACAAAACAGGACAGAGCAGCAATATCATTTAGTAATACAATACAATAGTAGTAGCAGTAGTATGTAACTTCATCATTACTCAGGTTTTATTTCTGCTAATTTCTCCTTTAGAATGGCATGAAAAATATCTGCTGCTGATGAAAATATGTACCAGCTTGAACAATAACATTCTGCCTACAAAGCAAGCTGGAAGATGGTGGTCAGAACCAGGCACACTCTGAATTGTTCTAGTCATATGCCTCATCTCAGAACTTCTTGAACTCAGTCAAGCTCGGTGCTGTGACCACTTCCCTGGGGAGCCTGTTCCAGTGCCCGACCACCCTCTGGGTGAAGAACCTTTTCCTGATATCCAACCCAAACCTCCCCCAACGCAGCTTCATGGCATTCCCTCATGCTCTATCGCTGGTCACTAGAGGGAGGAGATCAGCATCTGCCCCTTTGCTCCCCATCTTGAGGAGGCTGTAGACCACCATGAGGTCTCCCCTCAGTCTCCTCTTCTCTAGGCTGAACAAACCAAGGGACTTCAGCCTCTCCTCATATGTCTTCCCCTCTAGACCCTTCACCATGTTACACACACTCCTTGCGTGCAAATGAAGTTTAAGTTTAAAGTCACTGTCTCACTGACAATTCTTCAAAAATATTTCAACTTTGCAGAACCTTGTAATTCATAAATGAAAATAATTACTTCACAGAGTGTTACTTGAATTTTCTAAGTATACCTAATAATTGCAAAGTGTTAAATTATGCATTATGTTTCACAGTTGAATACCTTGATGTTTTCAAGACTTCAAGTCAGTTTTCAAAACACTGTCAAAGCTTTGTCTTGTTTATATAGTGATTTTTTAAAAAGTTATCACAAGTACAAAACAGCTTAAATAAATCTTATGTGAAATCACAATGACTGTGATGGGAAAACCGTGGTATTTTTACCTGAAAATAAGTGGGACAGAAATCATATAAGGAGGGGTTGTTGATGGCTAAAACATCCAGCCTCTGACTAGTTCTTCACATGTTCATAGTTACGCTCAGTTAGCAATATCAACTCAAACACTAAGTCAATTACATTAGTGTTTTGTATTAGAAAAAAATGTACTATTTGAGAAATTTTTAATCTGTCCTGAGTACAGAAAAGGATCCTGTCTTTTGCTGGCTTATTTTATTTTTTCCTTCATTTTTCTGGAATTATATCTCTGTTGAGTATTCTCCCTCTTTCCATTATCATGGTGCAGCTGAGAAACCAAAAGGCAGGAGAGAAAATGGAGCAACATGGCTTTGAACAAAGCAGCTTCACATCCTGCTTCTTCAAAATTGCTTGTATTTTACAAGTTAACTTTGCAGAGTTTTCACTATATATGATATGTGAAACAATAATTGCTCTATGAATTAAAACCATAATGAGAATCCATCTCCTTTGGGACCAGATGGCTTGCCCGGCAAGGCCACTGTGGTGTTCAATGCAAGAGAATCATAAATGGGACTGAAAACTACATTTGTTCTCACAGGGTGGTCCCACTGATTTCCGTAAGACTGCTTTGTTCAGAATGCATTACACAGTGTATGCAAAAATTATAGTACTTAATCATTCATTAGTGGGAGAGCATTGAGGTTTTTATGCCCAAACCAGCAGTGGTATATGTCACATCTCCTAAGGAGCACAGCTTGTAGATTTGGTGGTTTAGAAGTGATTTTTCTTCTTTAATTCTTTGGATTTCCTCCAAGTTACAGTTCAAAGCTGTCCAAAACTGCAATCAATTGCATTATCACCAAGGAAGAAGAGAATTAGACAAGGATGCTCTCATTGCTGATTCTTTCCCTATGTCCTCATTCACTATCTATCCTTGTTTCAGTTAAAAGGGAATCTGCAGTTGTGAGACAGGACCACCCAGTAAGGCAGTGAGCTTCTTCTTCTAACTGTCAAGGTAAAAAGTACTAGTCACTCTTTCCCACTGGTGATGGGAAAGAGGGTGCTTTAGATATCTTATAGCTAAGTATGGCCTAGAATTATTTTGATCTAATAAGATTTTACTGTATTTATTAAACTTGCAGCTAGAAACTTTTTCCTTGCTTTCCCCCCTGCAGTCAGTCCCTGCAGATACAATATGCAGCAGGCATATACTTTGAACAAACTGTAAACATTCATTGCAGACCGTCTTTTCTAATGGCCTTTGTTCCATCATTGGAGAACTAGCTGATTATCTAGTTGCTTCACTGGGAACATTTAAAGTATCTGCAGTGAGAAGCCTGGCTATGAAAATGCAATTGCTAAAAACCCTACTGGAAACACAGCAGACAAGCATCTCATAGCTTCACTTGCAAAAAGACGCTTTACTGATGGTAAGACGATCTCAGTGCTAAGGGGAATTCCAGACTCTTGGGCTTAGGTCTAATTATTGCAGGGAGAGAAAGAGACTGAATCCCCTTTCAAGGAGCTGCCAGCCTTCAACATCTGCCAAAAAAGCATCGGCATCACTAGACAGAGATCTTTGTTGTCAGACACCTCTAGAGAAGCCATGCTGAGTTAACTCATTCATCATTAGTGAGTGTCCCTAACTGGAACAGTTTACTGTTAGGCTCTAAGTGCCTATTTTGTTAAAATCTTTTATAAAGATAAATCCGTCCCTATGGTAAGTTATTTACTGACACAGAAGGGCTCTATGGGAAAGATCAGTTATTTAGCTCTGGAAGAGATCCCGGTAATGTCTTCCATAAGAGAAGGCAACAGGAAGGCAACAGCACAGATCCCTTCTTGTTCCAAAGTGCGCATTCAGGCCAGATCCTTTTCACAGCCCAGTCAGGGTCCAGTTGCAGGGTGCACTCACAACAGTTCAGCTGCAGCCCTACCTTGTGATAGATTTCAGGTCAGTCCTAGAAAGCACCTCGAAATTCCAGCTGCTTCATTCCAGTGGAAATGGGACATAACACAGAATTTAACTGCCAATCTAACGTGGAACGCACGCTAACAAACAGGAGGCTGAGTTAAAACGGAATCGGAAAGGAAATCTGAGATCTATTTTGAATTATTATTATTCCTGTTTTGTTGCCTTGGGAGAAGGGAGAAATCCTCGTGCAGGAGATTAAAACACCTCATGGAGGCAGTGACCTGTAAGGAAGACTCAAATTTTAAGATGTTGTAGCTTTAGGCCTTAGTTTCATATAGACTAGCTGGTCTTCAACAATTAGGCATGGCCCGTTGCAGGAAACCAGTAACAAATCTGCCAGTGTATGGGACCTCTAGAGATGAACTCAGGAACAGAAGACTTCCTTTCACCACTAACTTCATGGCAGAAAGTCTCCCCTTGTCCCTACACTTTCCAGCAGCACAGAGGTCTGTTTCAGTGTAATGTCATGCTATTTGGGTTAGCAGTTTCCCAAGATAGGCAGAGATATTAATCAGCTCACTATTGAAATTCATCAAGGGAAGAATGATAAAAAGCAAAATGGGGCATGTTTTCTTTCTCCTGTTACAGAGCTAAAAAAGAATCTCAAAAGGCAGCTACCCCAGGATGTGATTTGAAACAGCAAAGAAACAATCGCTACATGGCAAGAGAAACTTGTAAGCAGATCAGCATTCCAGCCTGGCAGGCAGGCATGGCAGAGTGAAAAATAAAAACTAAGTGAGGAAACCTTGCCGCTGAACAATGTAAAAGGACACACTCAAGAGGATTAGACCCAAAAGCATCCCTCTACCATGATGCTGATCCAATCTGTGGAAGATAAACTGTAAGAAAACCTTTTTCCCCCAACCAAGCCTTGCCTCATCTGACAATGTATTAAAAATAACAAAAAGGCCTGTCTGAAACTCACTGCCAGAATAAACATACACAAAATGATGTCCTTTATCTTGTTCTTCATAGCAACCTTTCCTGCTTCATCCAACTTCCTACAGGGCAAGCAAGACCCCAGATGATAGAAAACCATCAGCTATCAATAATAAAGGAAAGAAAATGGAACTTAAGCAGCTTTATGGTTATTCTAGAAGAAGGTTATTCTAGATGCCTCCAACATGACATAATGACTTAATTTATAGTGAATAGAGTAGTGAGTATAATCACCACTGCATTTTGCCAGAGGGAATTAGACCAAATTCCATACTTGCATCTGACTTATCAAATAGGCTTTATCACTAGTCATAGTTAATAGAGGCTCTTCGTTAACTCAGGCAGTCAAGCACTGTTTTATCAGAAGGAAAGCTTGCAATACGTTCACGTAGCACACTATACAGTAAGGTTAGAGGATGTAAGGTTAGTATCTGTGGTATAAACAAGCAAAAGGATTTCAAAGTTATAAATAGAAAAGTGTTTCTCCTTTGCATATAGAACAGACTTTTTATAAAGGGAATGAAAACCTTTTCCCCATCCTGCAAGAATTCTTGATATTTTCACTGGATTGAGTCAAGTTGAAATTTCAAACCTTCAAAAAAGCTTAAAAAGAAAAAAATCTTGTTTGAATGAAATAAAAGGGAGTTAATTAAATACTTTGATTCAATAATTCTGAAGACTTGGTATATTTCATCTCTCATATTTGCCATAGATCATGTATCAACTCCAAATATGCATTTGTTCTGCATATTCTGAAAGCTGTTCTTTAACTGAAATGATATTTTTTACACTTTTTTTTGGTAATGGTAATCTCATTGAAAGGGACCTTTATGCCCAATCACTTTATGTTTTAATGATTTAAGTATTTTCCTCTGAAAAAGTAATTTAAAAAATATCCAGCCAGCTGTGCTTCTATTGATGTGATGGAAGGGTACCTTTTTGCAAGGCTGATCTTCTGAAACATTCATCCCACAGTCCAAGAATTTTGAAGGAAATCTTATATATCAAGTAAAATGGGAGGAAATTTAAGTACCTTCTTCATGGCACAGGCCTTACAATTACCTTATCATATCTTGGCACAGTTAGAGATATAGTTTAAAATCACAGTACTATCAGTACCTAAAAAATATTTTGATTTACAGAGGTACATATTTCATCTGGTTGCATGTTTTTGTATTGTTAACAGTCTCTAAGATATTGCTTCATTTACTAAAATGTGGATATAGCACATCTAGTGAGTCCTGCAAGAGTTCTGAAATCAAATGCCATTCACAACATAATTGCCCAATTATTTCTTTGAGTAGCTGATTGCATTTGATAGATGTGCATTGTGTTTGAAAATAGCAATAGCACAAATACATTGAGGAATATTGCACTAATGGTGTGATTATGTTATTGAAAAAGGCAGGGTCAGGTAACTCTGAGCCATTCAATTTTGACAGAAACATGTTGGGATTATCCCACATCACCTACACTCTGAAGTAGCATTGCCCTCTTTGCTCTTTCTGACTCAGTTCTTCAGGACTTTTTATCTGTATCCTTTCAACTTCCTTCTGTTTTTCTTCAAAACTCAAAAAGGAAGACACTACAGTATAAATTACTTGAGTTTTGTCCTCAGATATTTGTTTCTTACTCTCAATAATAATTACCCACACAACCTAGAAGTGCCTTCATATCATGATAAAAAAAAATTAAATAAAAAAAAATAAAAAGAAGACAGTTTAATCTAGCAAGTCTTTAAAACTCCATCCTTCTACTGAGATTTAGAAGGTTACAGAAAAAAATGAATGCAGCTGTTAACTTTGTTTCTAGAGTTTGCTATAAATTGAAGTTTTATTCTAGGAAAAGAGCTTGCTCAAAACAGATTTTTAATGTTCTTTTATGTTATAGATTAATATATCATTAGGCATTTTCCTTAATCCATGTGCAAAACACCAAACAATTGAAATATTAATCACCCAAACAATTGAAATAGCAAACTTGCATGAATAATCATGTTTTGTGGGCTTTTTTCTCAGTTCATTGATCAAATACTTTTTCAAAATAAATTGACTAATAGAATAAACCAAAAAATACCCCCATAAGCATAAGAAAATGAGAACTTTTTTTTTTTCTTCTGGCTTTTCAAGTTTCACATCTACTCTGACCCTGATCAATATCTCCCTAGTTTTTCTGGTTCCCCCCATAGGGAGAGAAGAGGAGTTATACAAATATGCACGTAACTATGACAGTTAATGGCCAATTAGAACAGGCATACCAAAGGTTAATTCCGCATGACAAATAGGGAAATGTGTTCTATTTTGCAAATCTTTGAATTAATAAAGTGCTCAAGTTATGTTTAAGGAAGAAAAGAAATAAAAAAGTGAGAAGATGACCAGAGGATCCCTAGAAGTCTGCTAATTAATGATCCTTTCCCATATTTAAATCACTATTAATTTAATTCTCAGAAGCATCCATAGTTCAAACATATATTTGACTAAGCAATAATAGAAGATAATAATAAAAGACCTGTAGATCCACTCATCAATCTTGTATATAGCCTCTGACTAAAGGAACTTAGGAACCCTGTGGAAAGATATAGGGGACTATGGAAAGAAATATGACTGGCTAACCAGATCCAGACTACAGACATTTTGCACTGAATAGTTATAACTAAGGCCTTTGTAGACCACGTAATGTTGGAGCCTCCCAGACTTCAAGTTTATACACTAGAAAGATATCCAGAAATTAGGACATTTACCTAATTTGGACAATCGCCTTGGGTCTAGTTTGATTATCAATACAGAAAAAACTTTTTTTCTGGAACCCTAAATATTCAAGAATCATACAAATAAATTTCAGTTTTAAACAGAATAGGCATTTGGACAGCATGGACACTCACAGAGCTCTTGTAAATGTTACTCATATTTCCTGGCTTAAGTAAGATTAACTGTATACGAAGCCAGGATCCACACCTGGGTTTAGTATTTCTGATCACAGGGCTATCTCCTGCGTCAACGAGCTGGACTCAGAGGACAGAATCACAGACAAAAGCACAGGAATACAGGGCAAGGGAAGACCTCTAAGGCTCAAAAATGCTTATCTTTAGAACAGGAGCCTTGCATTTCCTTTTAACCAAAATGTTTCAACTCCTCCAACTTTGAAATCTGAGAGAATTTAAAATAAATAGAGGAAATATCTTTTTCTGATGGTTCTAATTTTGCTAGTAATAGGTACCTTTTTTGCCACAGCCTCATGCCTGTGAATTGTCAGCTTGAGGACACCTGTAAAAAAGACACCTGAGCACTTAGCAATGCTACACCTGAGGGATGATCTTGTCTTTTTTCTCCAAACTGTTAATTAAGACATAGAAGAAGAAAATTACTTAGTGTTTTGCAAAATACAAAATGTGCTTCTAAGAGATGCTAAAATAATTTTCATGAGCAAATGATACATATCTGTAGAGGCATTGATAATTTTAAAGTAAATGGCAACGGGCAAAATTTAAGCAGCCACACTCCTTCCTATTTGGAAATCAAAGATAAAATGCTCCATGATATAAGCGAGGACAAGATCAGGTCAACAGCAAGTGCTTTTGAAAATTGTATCTTACAAAATCCCCACTGACTATGTGACTATGCCATACAGAGATGGTACCCAGTAAATTCCTGGCAAAGCACTAGGTAAATAATAGAGGGGTAGGAAAAGAAAAATAATCTGTGAACTGCTAGAGAACCAAAGGGTTTCACATCTTCAAAACCCTACATCAGGAGTGACTTTAATGTGCAGAACTCCAAAGTGCACCTTTCTGTCATTTTTCTCCATCCAGGCAAGCACCTTTTGCATCAGCCGCAGTGGGCTGAAACCCGCCTTGCAAAACTGCCTGCTGCCAGCTGTCTTGTGCACTGCAGTCTGCAGCACAAACTGTACATGTGCCACCGCTTCCTTGCTGTGTTCTCATCGCTTGTTCTTGTTCAAAGAAATGGGTGGGGGTGAGGGGGTGTGTGTGAAGTTACCAGAGCAAAAGTGACATCTCTCTGATCTATTCCTGCCACCCTCTGCCGATCAGCAGCAAACAGGACACAGTTTATCCCCACTTAATATCCTGGACCAGCACCACCTGTCCCATTCACAAGGCTGAGCCACAGCCTTGATTTACCCCTTAGCTAGCAAGCTTAGCAGTCATGGACCACATGTGGAGACTGATACTCTTGCTAGATTGCTCCTTGCACAACAAATCAGTTCACTTACTTCATGGAACTCTTCAAGGAGAAATATACCATCCTTAATGAGAAAAAGGCTCTGGCCCTCTATGAGCAACAGCCTGATCTTTTATGAAACATTGGCCTCCTCCTCAACTTCTGGCAAAGTGCTGTGCTTTCAGTTTATGAATTTGTGTATTTTGTATTGATTCTGCCTCATTCTGATTGCCAATAATTTTATCTCCTTCATTTTATTATCACTGTGGCTGATGTGATCTCATTTATTTTTATTATTCCTATTACTTTCCTCTTAATTTATCTGTTGCTGTGCTAAATAAAAATCACAAAAATATTGAGGTATTAAATTGCTATAAAGGAATGACAAGGGATTAATATTCCACAGTTTGATAAAATCATACAGCTGCCCACTAAACATAATACACTTGTGCATAAAAAGCAATATATTCACTATAAACTGAGTGATAAAAATGAACATTCATGAAACACGCACATCTGCCAGATGTAAGGGAAAATATTTATGCAATCAAAGCAATAAATATCATTTATCATTCTTGAATATTAAAACGAATTCAGTATACAGAATACTAAGTCCAGTCATTCATGATGATTAATCCTTTTCCTCTTCCTCTCTCAGCCTCCCCCAGTTCTCTCCACATCCTTGTGAATTTAACTAGAAAAAAGAGTGTATCTTCCATGTACAGAAATGAATATTATAGCATGTGCAATATGATGCAATCATAACAATAATACATCTCACAAGTCAGATTTCAGAGGGACAGCAATATAATTGTCCATAAGTTTAAATTTACATTTATCTCAATTGACCACACTCTCCTACATAAATAAGACTCCAGTAATTTTAAAGAATTTCTACTAAATTCTAGTTCCTCAAGTATCAATGAAAATTAACTGCACAAAATGCTCTTGCTGTGTCTGAAAGGGCAGCGCAGGAGGCGCAGACTTTTACATCTAACTGCCAGCCTTTACTATGTCTAACTAGGCAAAGCTGACAAGTCTTTTTTTAAATCTGCTTTTTGCCAGGATATTGTTCCTGATTTCAGTGAGTTTTGCCATTGACTTCTTTAGGAGAGGATGATGGCTTAACCTATTTTCCCTTCTGATACAACACAACTAATCACAAGGCCATTCATTAATTTTCTCGGACATAGCGCAAAACACAGATCAGCACACATTAGGACATGGGATTATGAATTTGCTGTCAATCTCTGTTGTAAAAGCTAGAACATATGTACACTTTCCCATTTCCAAGGAAGCTCCTTTATCTGCACAAAAAGGCATGATTAATACCAGAAATGATGTTTTAGTAGCCTTGATGAAAAGCAGGGTATTGAAGATATGGCACCATGAGATGATGAGGTTAGACAAAACAAAAACCCTGAAGCCAAGGCTGGGGCTTCATAAAGGCAACTCATGTCTTACGGGTTTAAATCTTTTAATACAGGAGGGAAAAATCTGTCTATATGGTACCACAAGCACCTTGACCTTTTTCTCCAGTACGCCAATCTTGCCTGCAGAAAGTAATTCCTTTGGTTTTGCAGTCTTTCTTCACCAGACTTGGAAAATAACTGCTGAATATATTTGCAATGGGACCAGCATGACTTCTGTTAGTCTCTGTATCAGGAAGTCAGACAAAAATGTCAAGATGCTTTAACGTTCAGACGCTGGACACAGTTGTGTTAGTGTTTCCCATATGTATAAAGTTTCCCTAGAGTATCAGAGTCATGAACACACAACTGCAAGACCTAGTGAAAATGACCACCTCCCTGACTTACCTGCGAAATATTTGCTGGTAGAAGGGCTCAGCACTCTTACTCAGAGCTAGTAAATGATACGCAGAACTATGTTTCCTATATAAGGATATCCTAGATGAACATGTGTATAGCTTTAAGTATCACTGGCTATGATTCAGAAAATCTGTAGTCATGAATACCAAGGACAATAATTACAAAATTGCAAATACTACCCTTTAGAAGATCCACAGCAACCTGCAAAATGTTGAAGTGAGGCACAGTTTTGGCAAGCTCCTCAAGAAGATCCTTGAATGCACTGTGCAGTGAAAGTGTTCTTCTCCCACTTGCTGAAAGCAACTGGTTCTTCCTGGGAACTGGTGATAGCAGTGTCTGTCCCTTTGGTGAGCAGGCTGCACAGGAAAGTGTTTCAGTAGCACAGTATATGTGAGTGTGAGCACAGACTCTGACCTCCACTGATGCCACAGAAATCTAGGAGCAGTCCAGTGAAAATCTTCAAGCTACTTCAAAAATATTGCAGGGTAAGCAGAAGCAGAACCTGACTGAGGGGTCGATGAAATTCCACATAAATGAAAGTTTCCTGCAGCATACTGCTTTATTAATGAGAAACTGACACGCCTGTGGTTACTCTGCCATTATACATGGTTGCTTCATGTAAGAAGAACCTGTGTAAGGAAAACATTATTAAGAAGAGTTTCCTACTGAAACCTGTAAGCAAATCTGACAGGCAAAACTGTAGAACTAGAAAATGATGCTTTGGCTAAACACTAGTGAGGTATTCAGCAGCTGTGAGGTAGTTTTTACCTGAACTGCAACCAAATGTTTGGGAGACATCAGGAAGGTCATGAACAAGAGGCAGATGTAACATTAACATGAAGAAGTGTGGAAGGACAAGCCCACCACAAAACACTTCACAGAAAGCACACTGTGCTCACCAAAGGCTGCAACAGCCACTGCCACCAGGCTATGCTAAAGTCCTGTGACTTGACTGAAGGCTGAATGGTCATTAATTTCATCCTAGTACCTCCCACTAAGTAATGGGAAGGCAAGTAATCTCTGTGCAGGAGGAGGAGGATCAGCCACACGCCACTCTCATTTGTCACCTCACGTCATACCAGTACACAGCACAAATCAAGCACAGCAACACCACTAGACTGTAAACTCTTAATGCAGCACCAGCAAAAAAGCACGTAAGTAAAATCCTGTGCCTGGGAAAGGGAGCAAGCACTGTGAGTTGTGCAAGGGAAGAGGAAGTGTAATTGCTGCTGCTGGCATTAGCACGACAGCACTTGTGATTAACTCAGTCAGTGGATTCAGAATGGGGCTGGTGGAGAATTTCCCAGAATTACTGGGGGCTAGGGAAGGAGAGAAATGTGGCAATCATCATTGAAGAAATGATGATTGCCCACTGTAAAACAAGGAGACTTAAGAAGAGGTCCAAATGTGCAAAAATAATGAATGCCGAGGGAGAAATACATCATGTATATCTGGCACCTCACTTCTCCCTGCATCTGCCTGTAGGAAAACGAGATGCTGAATGGAAAAAACCCCAAAACTATCTTTTATACTTTTTATACCAGATGTAGGTTTCCATCCCATATTGCCACCAAAGACTTAACCACATCCACAAACTGTCATCTGAAAAGAAACAAGTAGTAAATCTCATTGTCAAGGGTTAAAGCCACATCCAGCTACTATGGATTTTCAAAACTGTAATGTCACTCTGCAAGAAAATATTGTGGACTATAATAAGCACTAATATGGAAATTTCCTATTCCAGTTACTCATTTTTAAATAGTTATGCCATAAGTAGGAGTTCATCACTTCTGTTTTCTTCTCTAGAGAGAGATACCTGGTTATTCAGAAATACTACAAAGGGTTCCCCAGGGCTCAATTTTAGGGCCAGTTGTTTTTAATGTTTTCATAAATGACGGGTGTAGGACTAGAATGGGTTGTGAGCAAGTTTGCAAATGACAC
>VXBL01006496.1:0-10782 GCA_013400195.1 Aramus guarauna | reverse complement strand
TCTGGACAACGCTCTCAGTCATATGCTCTGATTCGGCTGGTCCTGTGTGGAGCCAGGAGTTGGACTCGATGATTCTTATGGGTCCCTTTCAACTCAGGATATTTTATGATTCTATGATTTTCACCAAAAGCACTGTTCGGAAAACTCTTTGAATGTTCAAATATCTAGTGGGATAGAAACATCATCTGAATAATAAACAAACTCTTAGGAAATGAATCACATTTAATATTCAGTTGCCAGTTCTTCCCACTGCCACTTCGATTTCTGAACTGCACCACGACTGATGGTACACTTATACAAGGGCAAAGTTTTAGAAAGCTGACCTCCAAGACCAAAATTTTGAGCAACACTCTCAGTTTCCACTGGGGGATATTTTTGTAGTTCACTTACTCATATAACAGACATCGGGATACTCTCCACCCCAGTACTAATTATTGCCACTTCAGCAGGATCTGTTGAATTATACCTTCCAAAGGTTGTCTTCTGAAAACTCAGCAGCTGGCAGTACATCTCAAAAGAAAAGAAAACAATAATCTCTTTTTAAACCGGGCTTTGCTGCCCTGTGCTCTCAAAGTTGGAAAGCATTGCAAGAGCAAGGGTGAAAACAAAATTCTAGTATACTAAAAAAATGTTTCTTTGTTTCCTCACCTCTAGGAGCTCTAGTCAGTGATCCTACCTGAGGAAGAAAGGCATAGTCAGGCATAAGACAGCTCTGCCTTTGTGTGGGTCCTTCGAGCCTCTGGCAGACCTTTTGCCCCTCCACTTGCCTTCCTTAAAAGCAGTAGTATCGTCTCAGTGTGGTGAAACTAGCCAAAGCTGAGGTGGCTGCATCCCTTCTCATGCCTTCCAACCTGTGCTCCAGAGATTACCAGAAAACTTCCATCTTTTCCACATGATTCCTTTCAGGAGCTTTTCACGGCCTTTTATGTTTGATTCTGTGCTGCTAAGTGAGCTACAGACATTGCCTGACTTGTAACACAGGCGGTTTAAGTGATGGTTGTGCAGGCTGGAGGGGCAGGAGGGCTAGATCGTTTGTGGAAAGATTCTGCAATGTCCCTCTAACACTTACTTCGTTTTCTGGCCTTCATCTTCAGGTGCTGAGAATTTAAAGAGGTTTCATGCTCCGTGAAGAGAATACAGAATTAACCAAGTACTTCAACACCTCCCTTTTAGTGTGCACATGCACACACACACACAAACACATGTGCAGACACACGTGCAAGCATGGAGTATATCTTGGCTTTTACAATGTTAGTAAAAATCTGCTGTTCATAAAGGCAGCTCTGAGGCAAAATTATAACACTTATGGATATTTTTTTGTTGGCTTTGTATCATGCTTGGCATTGATCTGCACCTGTAATAGAGCATAAAATGTGGGACTGCATCACATATTTTCATCTCTTTTAATGGAGAAAATTCCACTATGCATTAATCATTCTTGTAGACCCTTCTTTATTTTTATTTAGTGTAAATTTATGTTTCTTCAGTCTGACCTCTTAGCAGAAGAGCTCCTCACCATTTTTCTCTTAAAAAGAAAGAAAAATTGTAGAGAGGAGGAAAGGGAGAAAAAGGGGGAAGTGAGAGGAAAAATGTTTGTATTACAAGATAATAGAATTGAAATTAATTTTGAGTTTAGCAGAGCTCTGGGTCTTCAGAGAAATTTGGCTAAAATGACCTGTAAGTTTCATGGGCACAACTGCTTAGCTTGTGTTCTGAATGTACTGCAAACCAATCAGCCCAGAGTGCTATGTGTATACCATGGGACAAGAGTCCTAGTCTCATCACTGTGTCTTTCTTTCTGCTATATGAACCCCCTGATGGACAAATCCTGATCCCTCCCAATCCTGATGTTGGTGCAAATCCAAATGCATTTCATTTTATTCAGACAAAATCATCCAGACCTACACTTCTGTGACTGGATGCAGAATTTGGTTTTGTCATACACTCATTTTTGGAGGTAGAGTCTCTCGTGTTTAAAAAAGCTGGGAGGAGGATTCCTGAGTCTAGTTTAAGGTTATACTGACAGCCAGAATACTACTGTAAGCATTTTGCAGCCTGTTTATTGTCCCATTAAACAGTTTGCAGAGGTCTTACAAATGAAACATCGGACACTTTTGCTTATCTGGCTACAACAGTCCTTTATTATTTAATCACTCTATGTGTTAAAGGATTTTTTTTTCTATAATGGTATATAGCAGAGTAAAATATAGCTAGAGTCAGCAAGGCAGGATCCTGAGGTCACTAATACATATTACCTAATTGGATAGGGTGGGATGAGATCTAATGAGATACCTAAAACTTCTTGCCCACCCAGAATGAGTAAACTCATTTCAAACTGGTGATGGTGAACCAACTGATGGATATCCAGAAGAAGGCTTTCTCTGCAAAATGTAGTCTCTGATGAATGGCTGAAGAAGCAGTAGTAGTTCTGTCCAGATAGAGAAGAACCAGAGATACAAGTTAACCAATATGCAGAAGGTAGCTTCTGATAAGAAAGTAATAAACTTCATTGAAGATTATAGCTTATTGAAAAAGAAATCAGGAACTAAACTTGAGTAAGGAAGGTCTAGGAAAGACATTAAGGAGAAATGTAAGGTATAATTGCCAAGAGACCCTGTGGGATTGCTGTTTCTGAAGGAAAGTGAGGAGTCTCACTGGGTGATGTCTCAAAACATCCTCCAGCCTCCTTTTTCAGGACTGCAGTTTGTGAAGGTGCTATATTTTTTCCCTAGAATCAAAATCACAGTCAGTTACAAGAGCCTCCCATAAGGCTCAGTAATCAGTAGCTTGTTGAGTTTTTTCTGCAAAATATAGGTAGTTCTGCTTATTAGCAAAAAGTGGCATAAAACTTCTGTTCCACCTCACAATTTCATTGCAGGCCAAAAAGTTAGAAAAGAAATATATAATCTATAGCACTTGGCATCTCGTTTGGCTCTGTAGAATAACTCATTTGGAGAAGATGCACCTCTGTCTTCAACTATTTCACACCCTAAGGCCCAAAAGGCCAGAGAAGTAGACCAATGGTCTACAAACAAACCCATTCTGTAAATCCACTAGGAGACCCAAGCTATACGGACATAAACCAAACACAAACCCCTCAATCTTTCTGAATAAAACCCCTTTCCATCTGACCCCACTGAGAAGAGGATGCAATGAGCTGATGACGAGTTAGTACAAGCTTGTGTGAGCTCATTGTTCTATTTCACCAAGCTAGCTTGGAGACCACAGGTGGAGGACAGGTGTGGGGATCTCACTAGAGATCATGTACACTGCTTCTCAGGAGAGGTCATTAACTGGAGTATGCTGCCAACCAGGTCAGCTACCTGGCCTTTGGATCCTGTTCTGCCTCACTTTCCATACAGACGGAAATACATCCAGGATGGGAAACAGAAAAAGTGAGGAGCAGCTGACAATACTGGACACATTTTAAATGTCTGCATCGTATTGCTAGCAAAGGAAGCAGAACATCTTCTCCTGGGAGAGCCTGACAGAGGAACACTGTTGCTTTCACATTCTCTAAACTCCAGAGCAGCTTAGATATCTGCATGGAACACTGATCTCTTGTGAGAAGCCAGCACTGTGTTCAATATGGCAATCTTCAATGCTTATAAATACCTAAAGGGCAGATGTCAAGAGGTGCCCAGTGACAGGACAAGGGGCAATGGACACAAACTGGAACACAGGAAGTTCCATCTGAATATGAGGAAAAACTTCTTTACTGTGAGGGTGGCCGAGCACTGGGACAGGCTGCCCAGAGAGGTTTTGGAGTCTCCTTCTCTGGAGATATTCAAAACCTGCCTGGATGTGATCCTGTGCAACCTGCTCTAAGTGATCCTGCTCTAGCAGGGAGGTTGGACTAGATGATCTCCAGAGGTCCCTTCCAACCCCTACCATTCCATGATTCTGTGATTCTATCAAGAACAAGGTTTCTGCAAACAGTGAAAATTTTGGACCTCACCTCAAAACTGAAACTTCTGAAAAAACAAAGGCAAAGCCCAAAGAAAATGCAGATCTAGTAAGCAGGGAAATCTAAATTTATAGGCTACTTCTAAATTTAGCTAATAGTGTATGGTCACCAAGATGCCAATTTGCGCTTTGTGTCAGAGAGGAAGAAGATTTCTGGAAGAAGCTGATAAAAGCCCAGGTCCTCCTCGTTTCAGATGCTCTTACATGTTGGAGGATGCACCCTGATGCAGGAAGAGACCCCGGCACCCTATTGTACAGCCGTGATTGTGTTCAACCCAGAGCTAATTCTTTTCAAGGCAATTTAAATACCCTGAAATCTAAGCTGTGTAGCAACTTTTGGTAGATATACTCTCTTTTTATTTTATAACCATATTCCTCCTTGTACCCACTCTGGGTGACACAGCATCATTTACTGTCTATGAATGAAAAATTTGTCTGGGCCCAGTCACTACAGAGAAAGCTCTTCTTCAGAAACCACAGCACTGCTCTCACTGTGCGGCCTTTTTCATGCACCCAAAAAACCCCATGATGCAGAGACATGGAAGGAGAATGTGTGTTATCAACATGTTGACAGGAGGGAACAAAAGGAGCAATTTATCTGCACGGTTAATTTTCTGACCAACAGCAAAAGCATGAATTTCTCTTAACTGCTCATGCTCCCTATCCTAGTGCATTATACCACTGTTCATTTATTGATTGAAGTCCCTTTTAAGACACAAGGGTGACAGAATTGCAATGAATCTGTGAAAGTCTTGAGCAGATCCATCATTCATTGTCTCAGACTTCAACTAGGTTATTTACTTTGTTCAGTTCAGCAATGATGAGTAACATGTTCATTTGTGCCTGTCATCATATGCCCAAGACACTTGTCATGCTATAAAAACACTAGTTTTAAGTAGCAATCTCCTGTGCGATCTCATCAGACTTGTTCCCTAGTGCATATATGCCTTTCTTCTTTTTTCTCCAAATGTTTTGAAATGAGCACAAATTAGAAATACAGTAAAACTGGCAGTTCAAAACAAGGTTACTGTTCTCAAAACATAAATAAAATGAATAAGATGACATTTTAGCAAACAGTGTATTTTGTTGCTTAGAGCACCAGTTAGAAGTAATTCCTTCATAATTTCTCATGTCAGGAAATCAGTTCAGCAAAAACTATTTTCAGCTGACAATTCTGAAACAGGAGATCAGAAATTCAAAAGTCCAATAATAGTAAAAAGATAGATTTACATGGAGCTGATCCAAAAGTCTTGGCTGTACACTTTTTTGTTGTTGAAAATGCCATTGAGGAACAAGAAGTAATATTTTTATCAGACCAAATGACTGTAAATATAAATTAATAAATAAATTCAAGAGATTTCACTTTTTTACCATCAAATAAGAGAGGCAAGGAGCAGGCTAACTGGACCTGTAACCTTGCGTGCTTTATTCTAGCTATCAGCAGTGAATCTTTTGAAAGATAATTTTCTTTCTGCAAGCTTTGCCTCTTAAAGTTGTCATAGCTTTGTTACTTTATGCCCTCCTTAACAAAGCTGCAAAGGGAAAATCTCAATGGATTAAATGCTCTATTTTGTCTCCACATCAATATTTCATTAAGGAATCACACTTAGTATATTCCACTCCTCCTGCTCATCATGCATGGACAAACAAGCAGGAGCAGCTCAGTACTCATATCCCACACTGATGTGCATCAAATAACACTAAGGTTAGCTAGTTCTTGCAAGCCCAAGCTGCTATTATTCCTCATTTGTTTGCCGTTACCCTTGGCCTTCCCACTCTCCCCTCCTACACAGCATTAAAAATGCAACTCTTAGAAAAATGGCTATGAGATCTGTGAGTTTCCCAGCAGCATATTTTGAGCAGTTGGCATTTGACGTCACCAGCACTGAAATAACTGCCTCTTCCATAGCACTTTTCTCTGCAAATCCCAAAGTCCTTAAGGACACATTGCCCTCTGAGGTTTTTGGGTGAGGAAAATGAGGCACCAGTGGAAACAAGATTTGGCAGCTGAGGCATTGTTGAACTTGGGGCAAAATGCAGCTCTCCCAGCTCCTGCTTCTGCACTCTCCACTGCATCTCAGCTCCTCATGGGCACAGCAAAGGCAATTTTTCCTTCCTGAGGTGGAGCCTCGTTGGAATAATTGGTGTACGAATTAGGAACAGCCCTGAACACTAACCTGACTTGCAGCAACTGGAAACCATCCTTTCTCCAAAACAGCAGTTTTGGTAAAGATTAGATGAGATCGAGACTCCTCCCCTCAAGACGCTCCTTGCCTACAGTGGGCAGAAAACCCTTCAGGTACCAACTGTACTTTTCCTCTTTGTTCCACCTCCAGCAGCGTGCCGAACAAGGGGACTATCCTCTGGGATTTCAGAGTCAGGCACAAAGAGTCCTTGTTCCTTTTGATTATACCCAGCCACACAGCACATAAACCTTCTCTCTCCTGCTCTCTTCCAGGGTTGCCAGCCTGGGCCTGCTGCTGGGACACCGCCAAAGAGTTCAGGCCAGCAGGCAGGGACGAAGCACTGGCAGACATTACTTACCAATAAAAATACCAGCAACAGTGGTGGTCACTCATGGAACACCTCAAATGGAGCAAACGTATAAAGTTTTACCATTCCTCATCCTATGTGACCTCTACTTGACAAAAAGCTGTCACAGGCTCAGCCTGTTGCCCTAAAAATGCACAGCCCTCAAACTAGGAAGCTCTTAGCCACTAGCATATTGCAACTATCGACTGAAATTGTCTCCACATGCAGACTGTACTTTCCAGCAATTCCCTGTGTGTTGCAGAGAATATGTAAAGCTCAAGCCTATCATTACTGAGGGGCAAACCCACAGCTACAGAACTGTCCCTTGGGGCACTAGGACAGCTTGCCATGATTAAGATTAGTGCATATTTGTGTTATCACTTGGGAAAATATCAGCTGTTGCAATGAAGAAATACTGGTTGCTGGGAAAAGAGCAGTCTCCTTCCAAAGGTGTGCTGTTTCTAGTGTGCTTTCTAATGCACTCTGCCCTGGTGTGGGAACTCGTGCCTCCAGCTGCCAAAATGAGAGCTACCTGGAGGCTGAATGTCGAGCAGGCTGGGTAGCACATCTGCCCCACTTATCCCAAAAAGGGATTGTTAGTATCACCATCTATTGCAATATCTACTGTAAAAGGCAGGTGTAATGAAGCTAACCATTTATACTTGGCAGTGTTGTCATTAATTGAAGTTCTGTTATCAGTTTCAATTGTTTGCAATCATACACTTGACCAAGTAGGAAGGGCTGCAGGAATTAATAAAAAACAGCTGTGAAAGATGCAAAGTAACCTGTGGAAATCCAGGTTGCCATCACATCCCAGTGAGCTACAGGTAGGTGTTCATCACTTGCTGGTAGACTGGAGCTTTTGAACACACAGTGACTGCTGCCACACTGAAATCTCAGAAAATTATTCTTTCTGTGAAGCAACTTAGGAAAAAAGAAATAAACTACCAAAAGACACACAATTGAACATATGTTGTGAATCAATTACATGATCCAGGCATGGTTAAAATCAAGCATGGATGCTGCTGAGCATCTGTATGCAGTTGTGGAAAGAGGTTTAAGTCACATCTGAATAAGATTTGTCAAAAGATGCAAAAGATATCATGTGGAAATGGTACTATTTTATGTAGCAAACATAGACACTGTGAAGAACTGCACACAACCTAACGCTTAATGGTCTTGGTCTTCTTGAAAGAGCCTTCTAGCACCATGAACTAAGCCAATGCTGCAAATGAGAGGACAAAAATGCTCAATTTCAGGGAAAAGGAAAAAGCAAAGGCAGGCCTTAACACAAAGCTGGTAAAAACACACACACACAAAGAACAAAATACTTTTGAATTTTTCCATGTTACTTGACCAAATTTTAAACTGCAGGTTTTATTTTAAAATGTTCATGCTTTCCAGCATGACTTCTTTATTACACCTGACACTGAAGCATGAGATCTGGTCACACAGGTGACAGCTGGTGCCACATCAAGGTAGCTGCCTTTGAACAGTACATAGATGTTCTCCTTCTTCTGTAACTTCATTAGAGGTTGTCTTCAAAGCAGCAATCACATATCTTTTCCAACATTCCCAGGAATACGTAAGAAACTGAGGACTAAAGTAAAATTATCTTTCTCCCCTTTCTGCAAGATGGAGAACAGCTCTCAAGACAACATATTTTACTCCAAGTTTGTTTTGTTTCCTTGTCATCATTCCTCCTATGGGAAGTTGATCCCTGAACTCTTGGCTGCATGTGATACTGATATAACCGTCTACATAACACCACTGCAATTAAAGGAATGCTAATTTATACCATGAGTCCGTATGTGCACGCCAAGGGTCGCATATGTTATTTAATCCAGCAAAATGCATCTGAGATATTTTTCTCAATGCTAAGCAAAGATCCCTGATTAGCTTTCAATACTGTGAAATGAAAACTAAAGCAAGATATTTTGTTCTGCATTTTGTGCTGATGTTTAATCTCAGCAGGATATCTGTTCCATAAAAGCTTTGAAAGGCATACAAATTAATTATATGTATCACAAAAACCATCACAATTTCCACATCTAATTAGCACAACGTGGCAACATTCACAGTGATATGCTGTTCACCGTAATCTTCTTCACAAGAGCTTATTTTCTGTTTTCAAAGTAACGTTAAGAAAGACAGCCAATTTCACGTTCTACACACCAAGCCATAAGCATTTATCATGGTGTCAGCAGAGAGTAGCACTTCTAGGTTGTCAATATTTAATCTGCAGTAAAATTAAATCATAGGCCATTAGACCCAGTTCGTTAAGAGTTCAGTGCAGATGCGGTACTGGATGTCAGGAAGCTTCTAAATGAAGCATATGCAATCTTCTGCCCCTTTGACCATGGAAACACCACATAGTATCTGCATATGCATGCTACATATGCACAGAATCACCCTGCAGCACACCTTCTTGTTTTTAAGAACAGGCTGCACCAGCACTATTACTGCTGAGAAATCACCACATTGCACTTGTGGAAGGGCAGCCTGGACCCAGCTGATGACATGACAGAATCCAGCACAGGATCAAAGAGCTGTCATTAGCTTTCAGTGATGGGATAATTTCCAGGAGCTCTCTGTCCATAGGAACTTTGCGTAACCTGATAATAAAAAACATACCTGCTATCCAAGGAGCTCTGCCCCTTGCTCCTGTCTCTCACTTGTGAAGATATGCCCAAGCCATCAAAAGGTGAAAATGAAAGGATTTGTGATCCTCTCTTTGCAACCTGATGTGGTAACCATGCTCTTCATTAAATGACTGTGAAAATGTCATGCCACTGTGCAACCCTGTTCCTGCATCCTCTTCCCTTCCAAACCAAGACCACAACTATTTTTGATTTTTTATAAACTCTCAGCAATCAGCAGTGTGGAAATAACAACACTCATTTGCCAGGCTAGCAGAACTTCTTCCACTTCAAAATCCTCTCTGTGCTTTCTAAAGTTTAACGAACTTGGCTTGGAGAGGAGCATTTAAAAGGAAAATCCGCCATTGGATTGAAAATCAGCAGCCATACCTTCAGCCCCCTTCCTACAGCTCAGCTGTGAGACAAACCTCAGACCTGAAGCCAGCTGCCTTATGCCAGACTATGCTAAAGCAAAGTGTAAGGCATGGGGTCGAGCTGAGACCCTGAGTCAAACCTTCAGCTACTGTGATCATACAGCCATGGTCTGAAACGCTGTTGTTTCCTCCAGCACAGGCTGAGAGTACTACAATAATGCTATATAAATCTCACCTGCTCTTAGCTGATAGTAGAATTCTCCTTTAAGAGACTGAGTCACAGGGAGGTGTAAGGTAGTGGAGAAGACTGAAGCAATTTGTTTGACTGGATCTAACAAGAGGACAAAGATCCCTTTGCCTACTGCTGTAGCCTTGCCAAAGGGCTTGCCTTTACACCCCCAGTCAGTAATGGTTAATATACTAAAAATTACCTTCATAGGCAATGTTCCCAACCTACAGACAAGCAAAGGGTTTTACTTTCACCATGCATTCTTTGCAAATAAGCAAAAACATGTCTGTTTTTATAAAAAAAAAAGAGCTTGGGGTAGACAGTAAAAGTGTATGACCTGTGCTTATGTACTGTTATATTCTTCCAAAAGTACTTCTTGGGGAGTGAATACTATTCTGGGTGATCAAGGTAGTGAAATAACAGAAAGAACATGGTATGGGGAATTTAAATTCCGTAGTTTTAAACATGAGTATGTACTGCTTTGGAATTTCTATAAGACTATATCTATAATGATTTTAGAATTTAAAAAGCCTTAAAAATACTGAGAACAAGAATAGTAAAAAGTGAACTTCACATGAGAAGAGTATGTTCACACAGGTCTTCCTTTAAGGCAATTCATCAATTTCTTGTTTTAAATCACACTAAAAATGGAGATAACACCTGTGTTACTCCTACTTATGTGCTACACACAGGTTTTCTGTGCTTGCAAGGAGTTCACCTGGTTTTAAGTGGAGCTCACAGAGACTGAGACAAGCATCAAACCACCATATTTATGCTCATCCCACAGTGGTTGTGCTGAGACGATATGGAAAGCTGGAGGACATATCCAAGCCAAAAGAAACAACGGGGTTACGTGTCAGCAGACGAAGGGAGATCTTCACAAATAGAATAACTCAAAAACAATAAGATGCAGAACACCATAAGAAGAATGGAACAAAAAAAAGTTTAACAAAACGGGGAAGAAAGAGCATGGGACAGCTGTATAGAGTAGTGACAGAAAGCCTTAGAAGCTTTAAAAGCTGCTGCATGCCTAACCTACCTA
>VXBL01006493.1:0-10364 GCA_013400195.1 Aramus guarauna | reverse complement strand
CTTGTTGAACCTCCTGAAGTTCAACTTGTCTNCCTTGCACTTGGCCTTGTTGAACCTCCTGAAGTTCAACTTGTCTAAGTCCCTCTGAATGGCATCCTGTCCTTCAGGCTTATCAACTGTATCACTCAGCTAGGTGTTATCTGCAAACTTGCTGACAGTACACTTGATCCCACTGTCTGTGTCATTGAGGAAGATACTAAACAGTACTGGTCCCAGTACAGACCTCTGAGGGACACCACTTGTCACCAGTCTCCATATGGACATTGAGCCATTGACCACTAGTCTTGGCATGTGACCAGTTCCCTATCCACCAAACAGTCCACCCATCAAATCCATATCTCTCCAATTTCAAGAGAAGGATGTTGTGGGGGACCATGTCAAAGGCCTTACAGAAGTCCAGATAGATGAAATCCATAGCTCTGCAAACTCCATCAGTGCATGATCACTGTAGCCCAGACTGCCATCAATCTCGACATCACAAATTAGCTCACATGTGTTGGTGACCAACAGGTCCAGTATCACATCCCCTGTGGTAGGGCTATGTATTACTTGTCTTAAGAAATTATCCTCAATGCATTCCAGGAGTCTCCTGGATTGCCTATAGCTCACCGTGCTATTTTTCCAGCAGATGTTGGGGTGGTTGAGGTCCCCCAGCAGGATGAGAGTGTGATGCCTCTGTAGCTGGACTAAGAAGGCTGCGTCAGCAGGCTCCCCTTTATTGGGCGGCCAGTGTAGTAGGCACCAACCACAAGGTTCCCTTTGTTGCCTCAGTTTCCAAGTCTTACCCATAGGCTTTCAACCTGCTCATGGCTATTCTTCAGAGACCGTTCTTCACAATCTATCCATTTCTTGATGTAGAGGGCAAAGCCTCTGCCACTCCTCCCTCACCTGTCACTTCTGAACAGCCTGTAGCCATTGATAGCAGCACTCCTGTCTTGGGATTTGTCTCACCAAGTTTCAGTAATGGCAACTATCTTCAAGTTGTATCACAAAATTAAACTAATAAAACATAGCTTCAGATAGAAACATTCAATGCAATCAAAATGCTTTTCTCTGATTCTGACCATTCAAAATTTGTTTGGAAACAATATTGTTCAATTTAATTTTGGCCTGATAATTACCACCAATTCCCAAGTGAAGAATGAAATAAAACCAGAAGATCGTCTTTCTATTTTTGGTCTGATACTTGTTAACATCACTTATTGCTCTGCATTTCTCCAATACTTTTTCTCTATTTCAATGAACATAAACTACCCATCCTCATCTTCAAGGCCCATCATGGACAATCACAACCCTATTACCATTCTGTGTTGAGGAGTTAGCTCCTGTCACCAAATGGCCCACAATGTCCTCCCAGTCTTTAAATGTTTTCTTCGTTCTCTTTTTATGTTTCTTGTACTTGATGGGAATTCACTGGACACATATGTAGAAGTACCAAATCATTCCCCTTCAGATTCCTCTTTCAAACTCACTGGAAAACTTTGAAAAAATGAAGGAATTATTTGACTTTTTTTGATATCACTGGCTATCAATCTGACTAACATTGTTTCATTACTTTTTTTTACCCCCTCATCTGTCTGTATTCATACACATTTTTGATGCGTATTTATTTGTAGGCCACCTAGGATAGTTCCTGTCTTTTTTCTTTTGTCTGGGCAATACCTAACTGTCATGGTTTAATCCCAGCCAGTAACTGAGCACACACACTACTTGCTCACCCCTCCCCATGAGGGGATGGGGAGAAGAATGGAGAAAAACACTCACGGGTTGAGATAAAGAGAGTTTAATAGAATAATAAAGGAAGAGAATAATAATGGTAATAACAATAATAACAAAAATACAAGTGATGTACACATGCACTTGCTCACCACATGAGAAATGAAAATAAAACAACCCGATGTCCAGTCTGTTTCTGAGTGGAGATTCCACCTCCCAGCTAGCACCTCCATTTATATCCGGAGCATGATGTTCCACGGCAGGGAATATCCCTTTGGCCAGTCTGGGCCAGCTGTCCTGGCTGTGCTCTCCCAGCTTCTTGTGCACCTGGCAGGGTGTGAGAAGCTGAAAAGTCCTTGATTTAGTGTAGGCACTACAGCTACCCAGCAACAACTGAAAACATCAGTGTGTTATCAACATTATTCTCATACTACATCCAAAACAAAGCACTATACTGTCTACTAGAAAGAAAATTAACTCTATTTCAGCCAAAACCAGGACACTAAATAAATGAAGTAAATCCATGTATGGGTGCCCATGTACAATTTGTAGACTAAAGACAGAATTAAGAAAATGCTGTAATCCAGCAGCACTGCACTTACTGCATAGAATATTTTGAAGTATCAGATACACTGCTTAATGAATATAGTATGTCTAAAAATTTTACACAGATTTCTTTAGGATTTGCCCTGATGCATTAGAAAGAAATTTGCATGGATTGATTACAACTAAATGTTGATTAAAAAAAAATTTTAATTCTTTATTTTTGTGTGTTGGACACTATAAACTCATTGTGGTATTAAAGTTAAAATTTTATGATAAAATGATTTGAAAGGGCTACCTGCTGAACTATGAGATTGTGCAGACAGGGAAACAAATTGTATTCTAGTCCACATCCCTCTGTAAAATAGATGTCATTTAGGAGAAGCCCTTAAAAAGAGATTTCTTAATTGGAAAAACATCCTTTTCAGTCACAAGTGGCTGAGCTGAAGTGTGTCCTCAGAATATCAATATGAGCTGGAGCTATTAAAATGTCATGGTTAACCTTTTTAAAAAGCCTAATTTAATTAGAAAATAATAATTAGAGTATTCTTACCAGTAAGAAATGCCTGCCTGAAATGAACTTCCTCTAAATTCTCAATTTCAATGGATAACACCGTACAGGAAAAGACTCAGCATATGAACAATGAGAATGAATTTGCAAATACTGTGATTAACTTACAGTTTTTGTTATTGGAGGTAATTGCTGGACCATGCTGGAGGGCAGGGACAATTCCTGATCACACCTAGTAAAATGTTTTTGCACATGTCAGCAGTTCTTAATCATAATATATATATATAAAATCATCAGACCAATCAATGTTGTTATATACGCAGTGTAGTTCCTTGCTTTTCCTGAAATCAATGAGAGCAGAGACCTCGTGAACTGAAGGAAAAAGGCAGCATGGCACCCTGCAGGGCATTGTGTCATTTAAACCTGACTGAGTTAAAGCCTTGCTCTAGCAAGCATTTTGCAGGTACATTTTCATCCAAATGAAAATATTGCATCCCATGTCAGGGCTGGAGAGATGCTTCCTTTTAAGCGCAGGGCCTGCTGGAATAAAAGCAGTCATACTAAATGGAACTGGATTATCTGAGCAAATTGTAGGTCTAGGATATGACCATGGTGGCATCCTAACCTGAGCAGTATTTGGAGATCAGCTGATGTAACATCTTGGAAAGATTGTTCAACAGCTTCCATACTTAGAAATAAATGTCAAAATCCCACTGGATGTGGGACTGGAAAATCACTGTTTAGGAAAAGCAACACAGGAGTGTTGCAACAGAACACTTTGGACCAATGATTTTTAAAAGGCACTTTTAAGACACTGAAGGACAGTTCTACTTCTGTTTTCTAGCCAAGGCCAGTGAGATCACCAAAGCCAGTCTGCATGGGATGGTTCCAGGCTATAGTAGTTAATTTACTTGAAAATTGTCCTTTGCCCACATTCAGGTTGTTTTTAATTGGGTTGTTTCTTGGCTGTGGAGTTATCCTGACTGCATGACACCCATCCAATCATGGTGGGCAGCCAGAAATGCCCTGTTCAGTAATGACCATTTTGGCTCCCCATATTCCCTGACAGAGGACCTGGCCTTTATTTTGTGCTTCATATTCAGCCTTGGTGGGAGAAGAGACATGGGAAAAGTATCACACTCAATCCATTTCCCCAGGAAGTCACTCAATTTCTCACTTCAAATGGATTTTCATGGGATTTCACTGGGAGGGGAGTCATTGGAAGATGCAACAAATTTACACCCTAGAGATCTGGATCCTTCTCTAAAACTCTATGACAACAGCTACAGCAGCTCTGCTGTGGAGGACAGTGTCATGCGTCATATTACAAAACAAGGAGGGAAGGAAGGGCATGGGTTGGGTTGTCCTAATCTAAGAATGGTAGAGCTGAGAGTTTCTCTCTGCCTGAATGTCACTGACCTCCCTTCACACAACACAGCTGGTATAGGAATTACTCCACTGAATTTCTCTGTACTGTGAAATCCCATGGGCATTGTCTGCTCCTGTCAACCATCTTCTTCATGGCTTACTCTCAGGTTGTTATCCTTTCTCACTTCAGCAGGCTCCATACAACTACAAAATGCTGGCACAAGACGGCTTAAAAAATAAAATGCAATCAGATCTTTATACCTTTATACCTTTATACTCCCTACACAGAGACACACACTGTGCATTTTGCCTTCAGGTAGATAAAGCTGGAAAAAAAAAAAAAAAAGAGTGATAGAATAGATACCCTAACTTACAGCTTCAAGAGTGCACTCAACCTTCCCTAAAATTGAGATTTCAAGAAATAAATGGCTCAAATCAGGCTATTGAGACATGTCAGAAATCATGGCTCTTTTAAGGCGTGATTGCCTACTCGCCTCCGTAACAATTGCTGCAGAATGTGACTAATTTTGCAGCTCTCTTTATGCTGATTTATAAGTATTATATGAAAGAAATTGGAGCAAAAAGAGGCTTTTAATTCGAGCCTGAATTTGTATAGCAAAGCAATTTACTCAGGACTGCCATGGTGGCTGCTATTTCCTTCTCTTCCTATGCCACTTGGGAAGACTCTGCATGGTAAGACTGCACGTCTGCCTGGTTCACCCCTTGCCTTTTTGGGCAGGTCACTTCTGCAGCTGGGTGGCCATCCACAGCCCGCACAGGTGTACAGGCACTGCCCTCGCCTCCTCTGCGCTCTGCCCGGCATGGGGAGCAGCATTGGCAGGTGCCCCTGTAGCCAGCCAGCCTGTGGGAACAGTGGTTTCCTCATCCGTGATCCAGCTGAGGAAAGGCCAAGGGTTGACTACTGAACCCGACTGGCATTTGACCGTGTTGTTGGGTATCTGAAGCAGCCTCCAACAACTAGAAGTTGCTTTGTGCTGTACATTTCACCACTCACTGTTGCTCCAGATTCTTGCCTCTTCCTCCTAAATACTTCCAAGCATTCCAGATCAGATTTGTTCCAGTCATGTCTCATTCTCTGTCCTGAACTTCATTTTGTAATGGCATTTTCTAATATCCTGACTTTTAAAGTAGACTCGGATCACAGTCTCACCTATCTTTAGTGTTTCATAGTCTTAATTCTGTTGCCTTGACAGCAGTTGCTATATCTAACCCTAGTCCAGTCTGGATTTAATCACTGAGTTGTATAAAATGGGCGTGTAAAACACAAGCACATTAGACTCCTCCAAAATCCCTGGCTGCCCCACACTAAAAGAAAATGCAATTTCAGCTCATACATGCAGCCTTTACTACAGGACACCTGAGCTATGGATCACTCAAGCGGACAAGTAGGCTTAAAAAGGAGCAGGGAATGGCATCCTTGAAAGGCAGGAAGTGAATCTGTGGAGATGTAACACACTTTTAATGGCAGAATAACCCTCATCTGTCAGCCAGAAACTGTTGAGCCAGAAACTGTTGATACCTGACTAGTCTTGGGCACTGCATGTTCCCGGGTAGTGTCGGCAGCTAGAGAAGGGGAGCTCTTGTATCGGTGACCATCACTGCAGCTCCATGGAGATAAAATTGTTTCTGTCTTCTCATAACTCATCTGCCATTGCTGTCTATCACACTCCCACGAACACAGCCTGTCCTGCCGGTTGCTGCTGGCTGTGTGCAGAGATATGTGGTCAGACTGCTGAATAGTTCTTCCAAACAAAGGCAAGGCTATACAGATGTCATTATTAACCATAAACTGGCACAACAAAGTGATATGAAGTACACATCAATTCAAGGTAGATGAAGTGTTGCTCTTGTAGCAGATAAATGAATTGATGCTTCCTCACTGTGCAAACACAGCCTGAGAGGAGGAACAATTTCTCAGGTGCATCAGTTTAAAAAGCTCTCTGAGCAGCAACGTTTTGATCATGGCTGCACCACAGTAACTACCACATAGTGTAGTCATATCAAAATCAGTTTTATTGCAGATAATTCAGCTTCTTGCAGCAGAGAACTCAGCAAAGGATATAAAACCCACCTATGAAATCAGAGAAGTGCTTGGATGATTAGCAATATTGCTAGCACTTCCCAAGCTCATTAATTTAGAGCTGTCTTGGGTACGTCTGTGCTGTAATACAGTCACAGAAGCAATTACAGATCTTGCATCAGCTGTATGCAGCCAGCCTGGTCTTGCAAGGTGTGGATACATAGCAATTAAATTCTGTATCTCTGTCTTGCTAGATTACAAACAGATCAGGATTATAGTTCCCCTAAACAATTGTGAAATTTTATGCATATTCATGCCTCTGCTGAAGACCATAGAATTCTATACAATATTATTAATCATCAAGTTTTAACTTATTATGGCAAAATAGGGCTTCCAAAATTCATGAGCTGGCTTTGCACTGCTCAGCACTTGCCAATAGGGCACCAGTTTAATAAGATTTTGCCCTTGTCCTTGCACTTGACAATATCGACCCCCAGATTGTTTCTAGCTCTGTGGGAAATGCAGTCCCAAAGACTTTTCATCACTTTCAGTGCTAAAATGGGGATGCAGAAACTTGTTCCTCAGTCCATGGCCCTCTGCCTAAGGAATATGAAGCTCTTTTGCCAAATGTTGCTATGAAAACTCACTTTTTCCTTTGCTTTCTAAAATTCAGCTTCTTTCCCCTGCATGCTTGTCTGGATTGAGGTGCAAAATGCAACTGTGGCTAGTAGGGTACTTAGCTCTTTCTAAGGGCTTTTCTGAGATTCAGTCCTACCACATTCTGTATTTCCAGATTACACTCTCTCGGGGGATTGCAATATTTTCAAAGTTTTCACAGTATTTTATACATTAAATATGATAAAATGTGTTCACCATACAGTCACTTATCAATCTTGCAATCCCTTGGTCACCTCCAGCTCTTGTTGCAGACCATCCATTATATTAATACCACGGAAGACAGATTTAGTAGAAGACATACTAAGTCCTCCCCAGACAACTTGTGTCATCATTCGCATTCTTGCTGTCCCAGTTACTCATATGCTTAAACTGCTTAGTTCACGTCATGCCTCTGTGCTACAGTTTTCTCTCCATCTGATGTCTTTCCCTAATGCTCTCAAGACTGTACTTTCATCTTTCTCTAATGCAAAGCAGGTCATTACCTTGAAAAGCCTTGTAGGTCACTTGAACACATTATGCAATTGACCACATATGGGCAAAAGATGCTGGCAAATTACTGGGGTAAAGACATAGTTGTGAGACTATGCTACACAGCCTGAAGCAAAAGGCAACATGGCACTATTCACAAATGAAAGAGCTATTTTTACCTGGAGATAATGTCCCTTCTGCTTCTACCTTGGACATAGTTCACATTACTTAGCCATCATTTGTTTTGTTTGAGGGGGTTTGTATTCCATGCTCCTGGGATCATGAGGATTTGGATACTTGAACACTGCTCTGCACAGAACACTATTCATAGAGGTTCTGATGCTAAAACTCACACATTTCATGAGCACTTTATGTAGATATTTTCCCTGTACATGGATTCAGACAGAAAACAGGCTTTTGAACAGGAAGGCTGGAGCTATTGGCTATTTTTCTCTTAGTAGAAGAGGGTCAGATAGCCAATTGCCAGGTGAGCAATCTCTTTTAAAGAGTGTTTGTGTGTATCAGACATGGAGAATGCTATTTCAAGTGTCTTGTTATTCTTGTCTGGTCATGGAAAACACATCTGGAGCAAGTCTTGGCAAGAATGCAGAACTCCACTGCTTGGAAAGGAAATGTGAAACTGCAGTCGGTGTGTTTGAATAAGCAGCAGAGACCTACAAAGTGCCCACAATTGCTGCTTCAATTTCACATTGGAAATCACTGGTATGGTGGAAGTTATTACCAACTTTGTGAAAAGTAAAGACCTCTGTGAAAACAAGGGGAAGTTGGTTCACACATGCACAGCAATAACATTTGCAATGAAAGGCCATTTTTTAAACAGATCTGATAGAGGCATGTGGATTCTCTTGTTAAAAACAAACAAAACAAAACTATATTTTTACAAAACCGATCCTTGAAAATACATAGGTTTGGCTTTTTCCACATTGTGAGTCAGACAGAAACTATTTTATCTCCTTGGTGTGTGATTTCCTACTTCAACACATTTTCAAAATTAACTAACATAACAAGCTCCAGGATAAGTACGGAAACGCAAGGTTCTATTTTTGCAGTTGAAGACTAATACTAACATGAAAGAGCTTTAAACTAGATTTGAAGGGGGAAGGGGATAAAACCAGGCTTGCTAGAGATAAGCCTGGGGGTGGCACACCAATGTTTGTGGGACGGTGTGCTAGTGAGGTCCTTCAACCTGACATCTTAGCAGAGGCAGGAGATGGAGAGCCATGTGGCAGCAAAGACACATGGGTTATTGATTCCTTAGAAACCACGGAAGCACCTGAGAATGGTCAGGTAGGAATTAGGGCTTCTCCCCTCAAAACAATGATGGGATCACTAGCCCAACTGAAGTGCATCTACACCAATGCATGCAGAATGGGCAACAAACAGGAGGAGCTGGAAGCCATTGTGGAGCAGTAAAACTATGATGTAGTTGCCCTCATGGAAACATGGTGGGATGATTCACCCAACTGCAGTGCTGCAATGGATGGCTACAAACTCTTCAGAAGAGATAGAGAAGGAAGGAGAGGTGGTGGGTGGGCCCTGTATGTTAAGGAGTGTTTTGATTGTTTAGAGCTTAATGATGGTGATGACAGGGTTGAGTGTTTATGGGTAAGCATCAGGGGGAAGGCCAATAAGGCAGATACCATAGTGGGAGTCTGCTATAGACCACCCAACCTGGATGAAGAGGCAGACAAAATATTCTATACGCAGCTGTGAGAAGTCTCACAATAGCTAGCTCTTGTTCTCGTGGAGGACTTTAACTTATCAGATGTCAATACAGCAGAGAGGAAACAGTCCAGGAGGTTCCTGGAGTGTGTGGAAGAGAACTTCCTGACACAGCTGGTGAGAGAGCCAACTAGGNAAGAGGCAGGCAACTCAGGGGATTAGCAAAGATGTCATTAAGCTATACAGAGAGAAAATTAGAAGAGCCAAAGCCCAGCTAGAACTTAATCTGGCTACCGCTGTAAAAAACAATAAAAACGTTTCTGTAAATACATTAGCAACAAAAGGAGAACTAAGGAGAGTCTCCATCTTTTATTAGGTGCAGAGGAAACATAGTGACAAAGGATGAGGAAAAGGCTGAGGTACTTAATGCTCTCTTTGCCTCAGTCTTAAATAGTAAGACCAGCTGTTCTCCATGTACCCAGTTCCCTGAGCTGGAAGACAGGGAAGGGGAGCAGACTGAAGCCTCCATAATCCAAGGGGAAATGGTTACTGACCTGCTACACCACTTAGACACACACAAATCCATGAGGCCAGATGGAACCCATCCAAGGGGACTGAGGGACCTGGCAGAAGTGCTCTTTATCAGCAGTCCTGGCTAACCAGGGAGGTCTCAGTTGATTGGAGATTAGCCAATATGACGCTCATCTACAAGAAAGGACAGAAGGAGGATCTGGGGAACTGTAGGCCTGTCAGTCTGACCTTAGTGCCAGGGAAGGTTATGGAGCAGATCATCCTGACTCTTGTCAAGACATATATACAGGACAACAAGATGATCAGGTCCAGTCAGAAGGGGTTTATGAAAGGCAGGTCCTGCTTGACCAACCTGATCTCTTTCTATGACAAGGTGACCTGCTTAGTGGATGAGGGAAAAGCTGTGGATGTTGTCTACCTGGACTTTAGGAAAGCCTTTGACACTGTTACTCACAGCATTTTCCTGGAGAAACTGGCTGCTCATGGCTTGGAGGGGCTTACGTATCGTTGGGTAGAAAACTGTCTGGATGGCCAGGCCCAAAGATAAGTGGTGTTCTCCAGGGACTAGCTGTCTTTAATGTCTTTGTCAATGATCTGGACCAGAGGATTAAGTGCTCCCTCAGTAAGTTTGCAGATGACACCACATTGGGTGGGAGTGTTGATCTGCTGGAGCGTAGGAAGGCTCTACTGAGGGATCTGGACAGGCTGGATTGATAAGCTGAGGTATGAGGTTCAACAAGGCTGAGTGCCAGGTCCTACCCCTGGGTCATAACAACCCCATGCAATGCTACACGCTTAGGGGAGAATGGCTGGAAAGCTGCCCAG
>VXBL01006491.1:254870-292855 GCA_013400195.1 Aramus guarauna | reverse complement strand
TGCTGGGGCGGGGGGTGGAGGGGGGCGGTTTGGCCGCCTGGGCTGTGGCCGCGGGGGTTGCTCCGTGCTTATCCAGGCCCGCCCGGGAGGCGTGTTGGTTCCGCGCAGCTCAGGTGGTTGCTCCTCGCAGCCCGTCCCGCAGCGCAGAGGGATGGTGATGTTTTGGGGCGTCGGGGGAAACGTGGGTTCCTGAGCGATGTCACAGGCGGGAGAGGCTTAGGCAAGACATCCCTCTCAGTGCGGAGGGGTGCAGGAAAGCCTAGGTAGAGGTGCCTGTAGCTTTATTAAAATGCTTTGTTTGTTTTCATCCAGGTCTCCTGTGTGTTGTGTAGCTGAGAAACGTACGGTACGCAACGTCGAGGTTGTGCCCGTTACTATAAAGTAGTGATTCCTGCGATTTCTATAATCGTTCTAGTTTGACCAAAATATCACTGCACTGTGTACAATTACAACAGTAGAGGCCTTCAGGACAATTGGGTGAATTAGATCATTTCACGGGACCTTGAAAGATACATAAGTTTTCATTTAGTGTAAAACAATGTATCAGTTGTCCAGGAGTTTTGCTGGATGATACTAATTTTGTGAGTATGGATGTTGCCGTCAGCCTGTGGCAGGTGGTCTTTGCGAGGGTGGTTGGATGTTTGCCATGGGTTCCAGGTCTAGCTCTCTTCAGCTGACAGGGCAGAGACAGTGGCAGTCCCAGGCAAGGGCTAGGAAGAACGGTCTCAGATATACGTGGTCTCTTGTATGGTTTTGTGTTTTGGTAAGTTTATAACTCAGAGTGCTATTTCTTGCTTCTTCTGGGCTGTCATGAAGTTGGGACCTGGACCACCCTGAAGTTAGATGGTGCCATGTGTTGTTAGTAGTAGTATGTCTGCAGCTTGGGAGAGCATATTGACAATAAACTTTATAGAAGATAGTACTCTGCTGATTTTCTTTTCCTTAAACTTCATGTTTCTGTAAGGAACTAGGTATTAAGTGGCAAACAAATCTCATAAATCTTTTGTACCAAAATGGTTAACAGTACATTACAGTTCAGAGGAAATACTAATTCTTGCCCATTCAGTCATGATGTAATGTTAAGTAAACATAATTGTGATTCTTTTACATAATTGCAATGAAACAACTATCAGCTTACATTTCCATGGCAGTGATTCCTCAGAGAGATTTCTGAGCAGGTAAACGAATTATTTAACTGAGATGAGGTGTTTTTATAATCTCAGTGTTTTGTAAGTTGTTTCTTACAAACTGTGAAACCCNTTTTTTTTTTTTTTAAAAAGGCATCTCATAACTATGCTGTAAACAAATTATTTATTTCAGGGCCTGGGCAGGTAGAAGGATAAGCCTGAGCTCTTGCCTTGAAACTGTGCATACACTGCACGTTAGGTGTTTATAGCGAACTGAACTGAAATGCCATTGAACTAATTTGAGGTGGTTGCAGCGGCTTGCCTGTTTGTTAGGAATTTTCCAGCAGAAAACTGTTTTTGCAAGATTGCAGCTCTTGGCAAGAAACTTCAGTTTTTCCCAGAATGGCTTTGTTGAGTAAACTGAAACAAAAGCTCTTGAACAGCTTGCTTTTTCTACTCTGCCTCCTGTTTCGACTTCTTCATTAACAGATGTAGCAAGGAGCTTGGAGAATGAGTTACCATAGAGCCAGAGAACATTTTTAAGCTTAATATTTTAGATCACAGAAGTTGCCTTTCACAGAACTTTTGATTGTTGTTTTCATGCCAAATAGGATTGATTTTTAATGGGGACTCTAAGAATTTTCTGTGAAAGGTAAGTCTGAGATCTGACCAGCTCTGGTGTTTTTGCGAAGGAGCTTAAAGTTAAGGATATTGTAGGGTTTTTTTTCTCTCCCTTTCTTTTTTAGTTAGCACTGAGTTATTGGACTCAGCTTATGGTAATGTGTTACAGAATCATTCCGACCTGTTTTCTCCATTCAGACTCTGGATTTCAGGATGTTTGTGTGGTGTTTGCATACCAACCAGTCCACTTACACTGAGAAGGAGTTGTGGCTGTTGGCCTCAGCCAGTACATCTCATCTCTAAATATCACATCATGGACCCCTTAAATTTCTCCTGTTCCCCTGCCTATCAAATAATAACTGTTTGATCTCTTGTGGGTGTAAACTGAGTGAAACTTCTTTGAAAATTGTAAATGCTGTCAGGTCATTTGGACTTGATGTTTTAGAGAAAGAGTCAATGCATTCTTCTTGGCAAAAAGCACGGTGCTTATGCCAATTCCTGTTGGCTTTGATTTCACAGTATAAGCTTTGTTTATTTTTTATTTACAGCTACATAAAAGCTATCTAAAACTTATGTGTCTAACTGGTGCATCTTAAACCGGAGGATTCTGTTTGTCAATGTGCCTTTAAATTGCATTATGATTATCAACCTCTAGAACAAAGTAGTACTATTGGCCAAATTAGTTGTGTAGTGCTTTTGTTCATCCCCGGTTAGCAGCTGAAACAAAAAGACACAACTCAGTGACTTCTTGTAATTTGGATCTAATAACAATCTTACATTTGGATCTGTTTGCCTGTGCAGTTCCTTGGTGATTTTTAGGCATGGGGATTGGAGGGTTGTGGCTCAAAGTTTTTATTCTAGTGACCATACACACTTCATTTCTGCAGTCTCATTTATTAAGTACTGATCGATGGCTGTTGATAATACTACTGATGACCAGAGAAACTTGCTTTAGGAATCAATTGAATGAAAGCTGCCTTGAGAAAGGATGTCATATTGTGTAAATAACTAATCCTGCTTTATATAAATGGATGCACTGCTTCCTGGTTAGAAACTGTGGCCAAAAGTCTTAGGGCTTTAAAAACTGGTTTTACTGTATGTATCATTTAACCTCTCCTGCAAAAAAGTTCAGAACTTATTAAATGTTCATAGTGATAAAACAGAATTAAAAATACAGTATCTTGATAAATCTTATCTATGGTATGGAAGCTGGTTTCAGTTACTGGCTATGTGCTATTTATAAATTTTGTTCTGCTGAATGACGTTTGAAGCAATATGCAACCTGCAGCCATTCCAAGCATCATAAGTTCCCACAGAAACAATCAGTCTTAACAATTTTTCAGTTATTCAGAAGACTCAATATGATTAATTAAAATCATTAATTGAAGTAGCTGGGACATGGAGGAAGAGCAATTTGCTTTCCGCTCTCTGCCAACAAGCTAAAAGAGTTCTTAGATACCTGTCTCTTGAGTGCCTTGTCTTGAAATGACAGCTGTCATAGCATTTGAAACTGACCTTACATTAAGAGGTACTTTTTGATAGGAAGGAAATGGCTTTTGCATTTGACAAGTGTTTCTTTTCACAGCGATAATTCACAGGTGTTCCAGGCTAACGTTTTGCGAACCCGCAGGAACAGTACCACAGTTATGAATCGTCATAGTCTGGTAAGAAAACTATTAGACCAACCACACTAGGTCCAAAGTAGAAGTGTGCAAACAGGATTAAAGAAGAAAATTAGATTGTAGTCTGTGAAGCGAAAACCACATGTTTTCAGAAATAAGGCTCTAAACTGTGACATTAATACACTGTAGCTATAGTGACATGTTATTTATAGACAATTTGGCCTTGGAGAGTACTTATATTTCATTGTGATCATAACTTTGTTTATAAAATGCAAGCAGATGTTCTAAGAGTAAGAAAGGTAGTTCACAGCAAAAACTAATTACATAAATACATTGTTCAGTAACCAGCTAATAATTTCTGATTTATTTTTTTAAAAGTGCAGTGATGTTCTGATCTTAAATTTTCTTTTATATAATAATGACAGAATAGAGTGTTGTAATTAACAACTGATCTAACAAGATATAACTGGCTGATAGAACATGAGTCTTCAGACTGCCAGGATGAATGATTCTGTGGCTCTTAGAGATGTTCATTTGTGATTTCAACTTTTGTCAGACTTCTGTTATTGCAACTCCCCAAATCTGAATTTTAAAAATATTACTCTAAACCCAGAGAAAATGTTGCGTATCTTGTGTTTTAGTATTGTACAAATTGTGGTAGAAGGGTATGATTTTGACTGATTTAGAACATCTGCCCAGGATTACACAGACAGCATGATTTGCTAACCCTTAAAGGGCTAGGGTGTGTGGGGTAGTTGTTTGCTCTAACCAAAAGGATTTTTTGGTCAGACTTTCATGTATAACCAAAATGTAACTTTTCCCCTGAGAAAGCCTTAAGAAACGGTTAGGCACAGTATAACATCCAGCTGCATTCAGTCGATTATTAAAGTTTTGGAAAAATTAAGCTGTGTTGGGGTGGGAGGGGAGTAGTACCAATTTTCTTTTAAGTATAGGAAGCAAAGTCCCTGTAATGCTAACAGCAATTATCCTGTTTTTCTTAGTTACCTTTTGAAAATGCTTTAGAAATAATGTTAGCCATGTTAATGGCTGAAGAATACTACTCTCCTATTTTATTGACTGATGCCCCTTAGTTAAAATTTGATTTTAAAATCAGGACAGACAACTACTTCAGCAAAGGTTTACATCTGTAACAGAACCAGGATACTTAGGTAAAAGTCCAGAAAGATTGGTGGAAAAGCCTTTCTCCTGCTGCGATATAAAACCTAATAGAACATATTATGGTAAAGATTTTTTTAAACAAAAGTCTCCTTCTTCATATATATTTTTAGGGTGGCAGCTTAGGGTAAATTTGTTTATGCTTGTGGTCAGCTGAAAAGAGAAACAAGCAAAGGCAAAAGCTCAGTTTATTGTGTTTATTTCTTGAAGATCCTCAGTTATTGGGCAAAAAGGAAGTTAATTTAGAGCTCACTGTCCAGAACTTGCTGGGAAGCAGGAGCTAGTTCACTGATGGGCTAGCTCTTCTGGCTGCCCCTAATAGATGTTGCAGACTTCTGGGCTGAACCACTGTTCCCATCTTCATGGGATGATGTTCTTAACCCTTCACCTCACTTGAAGGTTATTTAAAAATCATTCTGAAAGTTAACTTTCTCCTTCTCCCCTGGCTGACCAGGTGCTGACAAAATACAGCTGAAACTTTATTTATGCTAAAAATCAAGTGCTAGATCATTTGTCCCCTTTGAAATATTTCTTTGAATTATGGTCTGGTTTTTGGTTCTGTTGAACATGGCAGGGAGGATGGAATTGGAAAGGAACTTAAACATTATCTCATCCCTCTGTGGTCCTAAACCATCCATAGGTAAATAATTTTGTGAAAATAATTAAAGTTTCAGCATCAAGGACCCTAAGCAACCTCACCTGGTATTCTTGCTATAGTGAAGTAGTAAGGGTAGTTTTATGTTGTTAGAGATATTCCAAGGAGCTAGCTGACACCTACTTTGGTAAATTAAATTTTACAATAATTAGGTGATAAGGTATATTTCAAAACTCACTTTTTTTTTATTTAGGAAAACTAATCCAAGTTTTATTGCAGTGTAAGCTCTCATAAAGAGGGTGAAAAGATTCAGTAACTGACTGAAACTTTGTTAATTTAGTATTATAATTACAGCTAAATATTTTGTTTTGTTAAACTTTGTGGAAAAAAATTGATTAGACAAATACTAATCTGTGTTATGTTCGCTGTCACGGGAATAATGGGAGTTGCTAAAATGCTCTGATAACTGATAGCTCCATCTTTCAGGGCTGTTGTGGTTGTCCCAGTTGCTTATCTGAATTCTAAAATCTTTTCTTTTTTGAGTAGCTTCTCCAAGTGTCAGACTCCAACTCTTTTAGAATGATGACTACAGGGGCAGCTATGCCATTTTGGCTGGGGCTAAATCTGCAGTTTTCTGACACTACATGTAATTGCCAGGGAAGGGTCAACTAGGCTCAGTGTCCGCTGTTTATTTCCTTCCAGAAGACATCAGTGGCATCTAGTGAGTAAAATGTTTTGGTGGTTTTTGTTTTGTTTGTGTGGTTGGGGTTTTGGTTTTGTTGTTTAAGCACAGCATTTTAGTCTGTGGTTAGATGTTCAGGTACTATTTCAGCAAAAGTTGATTTTTTTAAAATTTATTTTTACTTTTTAAAGCTAGGTAAGTAAGTTCCCTTTTAGGGTTCACTGTGTGGCCCCACAAATGCTGGTGTTGGCAGAAGGCAGGGGGCACTGCAGGGACGGCAATGGAAGGGCAGGGCAGGTAACTACTTGCTTGGGCTGTGCTGCCTGCCAAACTGGCTCTTCTGAAACCTTACCTTCAGTGAACAAGGTTATCTAACATACTGGAGAAGGGAGGAAGGGGAAGGTGTTTCTCTTCCATGTGATAGTGTAATAGTTTGTAATGTTTTTTACTAAGCCTTGTACTTTCTTAAAACATTGGGGATTGGAGTAGCGTAATTTTAACAAATGTATTCATACTGCTTTAGCAAGTATCCTTTAAAAGTGACTGAGGTTTCCAATAATTTCTTTTCACAAGAATTAAATCAAAGGACTACAAACAGGGAAAAAATTAATTTTAAGCATTGACAAAGCAAGGGTCATGACTTGTTGGAGATAAAATATAGGATCCTCAGAGTTAATGCATTTAGTTAGTGCATTAGATCCTGCAGAGGAACACCTGACTGGATTTTTATAGTTTTTATTTTACCCTGTGAGCCACTGATTTTGTATATATTCTATTAATGTCAAACCTTAAAGTACGTAGATCACAGTCGTAAAACTAGAATATAATGAGCGCAACAAATGCATTTCTACTGTGGAGTGACAGAGCGAGTAGTCAGGAATGTACTATTGTCCAGATCCTTTTCTCTGCATGAGAATCAAGGTCAACTCAAGGTCCATGTTGGCTGGTACAGCTTGGAAGAATTTTTATTAGGTGCGTAGTATTTTTGGGAGCCTGGTATAATAGCAAATCCAAACATTATAGCCATTAGACTTTAGTATATATTACGATGACTAAATTCTGGCACAAACATTAGACATCCTCTGTGTGAGTCTGATAGTCTAACATCTTTTGTGAGAAGAAGAATGTGATGTGTTGCTTTTTTTTTTTTTTTTTTTTTAAGAGGGAGGATTCTGGAAATATGAAGCATTAATAGTCTGTGATAACTTACCATAACCTGTGTGAGACAGCAAAATCTTTGTATTCCCCGTGGCACTGATTAGAAGAAGGTGCAGTAAATGGTTAACTGAAGGTTTGTTAGTTCTGCAGCGTTTGCATAATGAAGAGCTCTAGTAATGTTTTGTGAAGTGGATGAAGCCTCATACTGCATAGACTATATAAACACTTAGTAATAATACAAACCTTACTTGCTGAAAACACATCCATTTTAAAAAGAGACCTTGCTTTTTTGGAGAGGTTGTCAGCTTACAGAGAAGAAGTTAAATGTCTGTTCAAAGCTTTAGGTTTGAATTTTTGATCCCTGAATAGGTTATGACAAAAGTCAACTGAGGGCGAAGTATTTGAGGGAAATATATGAAAGGAAATTATATTTTTGAGAAAATAACTGCTTTTAATTACTTGAGTTTGAGTATACAGTTTTAGATCATAGTATTCCAGTGAGATCTTGATACAAAACTGACAAAATTAACAGAAGACCATTTTTAGTGACATCCTCTCCAATTTCACCCAAATTGGTGAAGCTCTTGAGAAACCATAAGGAAGGTATTTAACTCTTTGTTAGCCCTCTAATAGCTGAGGGGTTTTTCCACCTGTCAAAATACTCATTTATAGGCAGACAACAATCCAGAAGCCTTTTTGCACAATGTCTTGTTTTGGCTTTGTATTTTTAAAGGATCTACCGGGGAGCCTTCTGGATCACTTAAATGAAGATATTTATGCAACCATATATATTAAGGGTGGCAGTGTGCTAGTTAAAAGCAGCTTCATTCTGTAGAGAAGGCTGTGAGCTGTAGTTGCCTGGAAATGAAGTGAAAGCCAGGCTGATACCAATTAGCATCTGTGAGCATACAAAGCAGTATAATATGGAAATACATATTATCGTGTTCTTGCAAGTAATTAATGTAGCTTGTATATACTGAGATTGTTATGAATGGGGGGTTTTAATAAAAAAAAAAAATTACATACGTTTTTTGGTTCGGGATGCCACTGTAGAGCGGTTTTTAACATTCCTGCACCTTTCTCTCTCCTCTCCTGTAGTTTCTAAGTGTGTTTTAGTTGTATATGGCTTTGTTTTGCAGTTTGTGCCATCATCTCCTATCCGTATTCCTAGCAGCCGCCTTCATCAAATCAAACAGGTAAGCACAGATTCTGATTTTTTTTAAATTTTTAATTTTTTTATAGGTGGTTGTTTTTTTCCAGTTTTTGTGTAATACCCTTCAAATACCTGTCGATTTTTACTTTGAAAGTGTAGTACAGAGTCTGCAGCACAATGTTTTCAAAAGTAAAAGCTGTATCTTGTCTGCAGAGTTCCAAATTTCATAGAGTGCATCGTATAGTGAGAAGAAGATTGGAGCAGAAAGAAATCTTCAAACGGACATTTTAGAAAGGAAATCTTTAATGTAAACCCTTAGGATAAAGTTTCACCAAGTTTTTGGCAGTAGTGCCAGTATAAATATTCAGGGCCAATAACAAAATGTTCCTCAACTTCTGTTGGCACAAGACTTTCGTGCAGCCAGAAAATGAACTGGATACAGAAGCACTCTGGCTAAAAAATAGTTTGGAGTCTTCTGGCTGGGCTATTTTTCATCTGTATAATTTTCTTACCCAGATCACTGTACTTGTGCTGTCACAGCATGAGTGGAGGGGGAAGGGCAGAAGAGCAAACACTTAGGAAGGGGGAAGGGGGGGTGGCAAATATCTGAGTAGGCTTAAATAGCACTGCTACGAGACAACAGACCGCAGTCCAAAGACTCAAGTTTTAAAATCAACAAGCTCAAACTCTTGTGGCTCATCCGTTTTATATGTTGACTTTTTGACAGTAGACTATTTAGAAAATTGGCTTGAAGATGCTTTGGAGTTTGTTTTCTAATGTTTTTAGCTTGCTAGTTTTCAATGGATAGGCTTGATTTTTACAGGGTGAAAGTTAAAAAAACAATTTAATACTTTAGGCAACACTTTCAAGGGATGATGTCTGAAGTGATGGAGGGCACTTATTCTTCCCACCTCAGATATTTAAGATGCATGCATAGTAATCCTGAAGAAAATAACTGCTTGCTTTCATTATGTAAATAATTTACTGGCTTAAAGAGACTCTGAAGCCCTCAGGTCAGTTGTAGAGATGTTTTTATCAACATGAAAAAGCATAGGATTAATATGTATATGTGCTGAGAGCAAGGGAGTGAACTACTGTGGCTCTGCTATATTACATGAAGTAAAGTTTGATAATTCAGTTTTTTGGAAAATACTTCTGTATTCATACTTGTTCCATGCATTTATTAAAGCAAACCATGACATTTCCTAATTTTTGTTTGATCATTAAATTGAGAAATTGAAATTTTGTGTCCTGTATACTTACTGGCACAGTTGAGAACCTGTGTGATTTAATTCTGAGCTCTTTCAAATCTTAGCAAATAATCACAAAGTTGAGCTATGTTAATAAAGCTCTTCCTACATATGATGAAGATTGTGAAGCTATTTAGTTGAACTTTTATTCTTGAACTGGTCTGAATTAGGGAATTTACTAATTCACTCAACAGACTGGGCAGTATTCAGTTAGTTTGAAGGAAAGGTGCATATCCAAGACAGGATTGAGTCAAGTTTGTACTTTAACTTGGTGTTAACATTTAGTTTAACTTTATACCTTTGATCCATTTTAATAATATTTTTATGGATGTTTTAGAAAAAAAAGACTGCATTGCAAATGAGATGCTGACAGAGTCTAGTTAGTTAGTAATACATAGTATAAGGTAAGGATTATCTGTATGAGTTTCCAGTATCTGTCCTAGACTGCATAAAGATACTCTAGCCTGTGCAAAATGTTTGGTTCGTATGATCAGTGTTCAGTTTTGTAATGACCTCCTGGATAGTAACGAAAATAAAAAAGCTGCTTGAAAAACACCCAACTCCCATAAGCACTTCTTGTGTGATGGTCTCTCTTGCTCCATCTCTTTCCCATCCTCTCCCCCTCACTCCTCCTTTTCATGTAGTGAGAGCTTAAGGTTATTGCTGCTTAACCAAGTTGAATTACATTTTCCACATACCAAACTTTTACATACTTGAAATGAAATGAGCTTTTCTGATTTGCTGTAGCAAAGGTTTGGGTTTTTTTTGGGGTGGGTTTTGGGGGGTTTTTTTTGCTTTAATTTTTCATCTGCTAATATTTTAGGAAGAAGGAATGAATTTGATGAACAGGGAAACAGTACGTGAAAGGTAAGCATTAAGGCAAACTAGAATACTTAATGCAGTCTTCTATGGGCCTGGGACAATATGTTTCTTTTCTTCTTTATAGAGAAGTGCAAGTAGCAATGCAGATGAGCCACTCATGGGAGGAGAGCTTGAGCCTGGTAATGCATTCATGCTTTAATTTGTGTTTCTATTATCAGTATCAGGAGACTAGAGACTCTGTCATGTCAGCATTTTCTTTTATAGTTTGACCTACAATTAAGGTGTTAGTATATTGCTGCTTTTGATCAACAAGTTTTCACACCAACAAGGCATTGAATTGTTCGAGAATACATGTGGGTTCCTTGGGCTGGTATGTCAAAAGCAAATTGCATGGATGTCTGCCTGTTCAAATTTTCTTCCATGTTCTGATACTCACCACATAATGTTTAAGACTTTTTTGGTTTGGTTTGTTTGTTGTGATTTTTGTTTGTTTGTTTGTTTTTGGTTTTTTTGTTAGGCTCAGCTCATAAATGACAACCTAAAAATTATGAATATGATGGAAGTTAACTTTGGAATCTTACTCAATTCCATACCAATCAGTCCTTTTCATGTTAAGGTACTAGCTCATAAGATTAATTATATGTACTATTTACAGAGCGACAATGATTTTGAAAAATCTTCATCACCAAAGCAAGTAGACTTTGTCCCAGTTTCTCCAGCTCCTTCACCTACCAGAGGAATAGGGAAGGTGAGCAAAATGTGGTAATAATGATTTTATCTTGAGTAGTGCTAAATAAATTCAACCAAATCAGCAGCAAAAGATTAAGCCACCTGCTTCTTTCTACCTCAGCTGCAAACAAGAAACTAAAGAGTAAACAAAAAAAACCCTAAAACCTCAAACCAGAAAATACCAGCTAGCAGTTGCACTTCTTGTGGATGTGAATTTCTGTGTAATGTTCAACTGTTAATCTGTGGTTAATAAACCTTATTCTTTATTTGCTTTCCTCTTTGAATAAGAGGAAGGGGCATACATTCTTATTTTATGAACCACAGTCTCTTTAACCAGGCTATGGCGAAATAAATCCATGTCAACTTGCATGTATTCTGCAGGAAAATGGAATCTATCCAACTCTTTCTTAATTTTTTTTTCTTCTCAGTAACAAAAAGTAGTATCTCAGTATCCCCAGCTGTATTGACTGCTTGCTTAAATTGATAGTGGGTTGCTTACTGACCTGCGATAAGGATCAGTTGTTACCATATGAGTGTGACACAGTCTTTGTACGTAATTAACACAAACTGTTTTACTCTCAGCAATGTTTCTCGCCATCTTTGCAAAGTTTGGTGAGTAGCAGTGGATTACCTCCAAGTCCTAGCCCAAGCCCAACAAGGCGATTTTCAAGGTAAGTACCAGATCATAGCAATAATAGAAAATTGGCATAGCTTGTTAACAGTAAGCTTTTGAAATACTAGAATTTGTTATATACATAATTGATCTCTGACCACAAATACAATTTTATATATTCATGTAAACTTTGGGTTTTACAATGCTCTAAAATATTTGTTAAGATCCTCATGTCATAACATCGGGAAAGTGGACTGCATTTTGGCATCTGTCTTCTCAGTGTAGTCTCTATATTGCTCTTAATCAGATCTTAAGTAATTGAATTGAATTCTAAGGAGGAAAAAAACCCTAAACAGATTTAGAGTTTGTTACTGCTTCTGGTTTTAGTTGTATTGGATGTTGCTTTGAGTGATGTGGGCATACAATTAAGTTTTATTAGGCTTAACAATTTAGCAAAGTACTGCCTGTCAACTGAGATCTAGTCAGTGCCTAGATGTGAGCTTTTAGACTGCCCCAGCTGTGAAATAATGTGATTAAACTCGTTTCTGTTAAGGTCTATGCTTCCTGGTCTTTCTTCAGGGAAAAAGCCACAAACACAAACATATTTTGTATAAGCTGTTTTAATGCCTACTTTCTTAGTGTTTTCCACTTAATAGTTTGTTATCTGAATATCTTTTGATTCTTTACATGTTTTCAGGCTTCCTTTATTAGTGGTGAGGTCGGTATAGCATATGCCTTCTTTTAGCAGGAGAAGCCAGAGTCCAATTAACTGCATTCGACCAAGCGTTCTTGGATCAATGAAAAGGAAAGGTACAGTATTTGGTTTTGGCTAATACAACTTACTAATTTTATAATAATACATACAGCTTTCTTCATAATTCTGTTCAATTGGCTGATATTTCAAAGAGGGACTAGAAATAAGAAATATTACAGGTGACCAAATAAATGGAACGATTTGTAGGGATAAAACAGACAAATAAAGCATTTTTTACTATTCTGTAAAGCTAATAGTTGTTCTAATGCCTTTCCATTGCTGTAGTCATATAGATCTGATAAACTAATGTAACCTGTTTTAACAAAACAAGAACTACAACTATTGGTATATTTAACTTCACAAATAGAAAATTTTGAAAGTCCTGGCAAACTGAAGTGTACAGGTAATATGCCAGTAAAAACAAAAAACTAATCCAGAGATCTGGTAAACACCTTACTGCTTTATTGGAAAATGTTTCTCTATCTTCCTACATTCTTCTTCAAGTTTAATTTCTGGTTATTTTATTGCATCTGTTTTTAAGTATATTGTCGTGCTTCACCTTTGTAACAGAACACTTCTGGCTCTCAGACAGCTTTTAAAATACTTTTATCTGAGTTCTGTTGTAGCCTATTTAAGCATATATCTATCCTCCCTTCTTCTAATATATTTGGAAATCAAAGTCAATACATATGTTTAGTGACAATCCTGGACCTTGTTTAAATTGCTTGTAAGAAGAAAAGAAGCTTTCCTTATTCTCAGCTTCTCTACTTTGACAGATCTAGTTAGTGAACTGAGCTGAATAAACTGGAACAAAAAAATTACTCTCTGCTGCTGAAGAATAAATATCTGATACCTAAACCTTAGTTCATAACTCACTAAACTTCCCTGAAGCTTGGACTAGAACATTTCCAAGAAATAAGCAGTCTTTAAAATTTCAGCATTGAACTTCTATGACTTACATACAAAATAACAATAGATTGTAATAAGTTTGAACCTCTATTCTGTTTGCCCTGTAGAAGTACATTGAAAGTAGATTTTAGTTTAAATGAGTAGTAATTTTTTTTATCACTCCTTATCTCTTACCAAAGGTGTGACGGAGATAGAAGATCATCCAAAAAGATTATTCCAAGGATCGACCAACATGCTCACCCCTGAAGTCTCACATCAGGCAGACCTTGGGGGATGGTAAATGCTGTGCTATTTATTGTGTCATTTTCTTCACAAGCACTACAAGTTGTATTTCATCTAGCAATGATCATGCTTGAAGGGTTTTTTTAATGATTATTATTAATACAGATATCCCGTAACTTTGAAGCACTGCAATTATCGCAGTTAATAGGCAATAATATTCACTACAATTTTACAGTTTCTAGGGCTGACAACACACTTCATGTATATGGGAGTTGAGCATGTTCAGGAAGAGATGCCTCGTGGCTGATAATTTTTGGAGTCTAGTTTCAAGTTGCAATCAAATATGAATGCTAATGCTTGTGGGTGCGTTGGGGTTTGTTTTCTTCTCTTTTTTCCCCTTGCTCTTCATCACATAGGAAAGTTAGTCTGTCTGACCCTTCCTGCTGGGAGGAGATAAAAAGTACTATGTAAAAAATCGTAACAACTTGAAATAGCAAGGGATTTGGGTTTAGTATTTTAGTCAAGAGGTTAATAATACACAGAGTGTGCCCACAAAACTATCAGGACGGGGTTGTTCACAGCACATTTGTCCTGTTTGCCAATGTACGTGGCTGTGCACAAGCTTTCAGCCCGTTGCAGTGGCAATAATAAAATAGCTATTTTAAAGAGACTTTAAAACCACCTTTTTGCACACCCTATTCATAGTAGGCATGGCAGTGGAGGTTCAGTTGCTGCATCTTGATGAGGGAGATGGTAATTTTTAAAAACACTTTGATACTATCACTGATGATAGGTCTGCTATCGTTACAATTTTCTGTCCTGTGAAACACGTAGTGGATGGTACAACTGAAGTATGTACATTTATCATTGGCTCTCCTGATGAGAGAGGCCTCTGGATATATGCTCAGCCATGACCTCGTGGGAGGTGGGGTAAAGCTTGCAATGAACTGCTCAGCCCGATGCCTCTGTGCGCCATTTCTGGGTGAGCTGAAGGGGGACATTGGCACAATGTCACCTGTCTGTCTGGAAGTGGCTGCGAGGTGTGTAGCTGCAGATCTGTTTCAAATCATAGGGCTTACTGCTCCTTCAGAGATGTACATTTGTTTTTAAAATGGCTTTATAATGAATGGAAGCTAGCATTTGAAACTTAGCAGAAAGAGTACCTCATTCCTCATATCTTGATGTTACTCTGTTTTCAGTCTGTCGTCACATCCTCTTGATGACAACAGAAGCAGTGCAGGCTCTTCCTGTGACTCACCAGCTGAAGTTGGCACCAGCACAGACTCTCCGGTCTCGCTTTCTGACTCCAGATCTCCTTTTTTACCAGTAGATCTTACAGCTAAGTTACCCATTGATTGAAAAGCAGAAGTCTGCTACTGGACACCGAGAAACAGGCTGGATATCAATAAGACTTTCTGTTGTGTGTAACTGATTCTGTTCCTCATAGGAACTTCCAGAAATGTTGTTATTTCTAGAAAACTTCCAGAATAGTTCCTTGAGGAGGAATTTGTGTTTCTAGTGATTTGTATGACATTTACTAAAATACAGTAAGCATTTGAATTGCAAACATATTTGATGCTAACATCAGTAAGCAAGCTGTTGATTTCCAACGAGTATCGTCTCATTGGCATAAGTTACAAATACTGCATGTGCGTTCTGCTTGTGGAAGACTTGGCTTTCCACCAGCCAGTGGGCAGTGTCCTCACTAACATAAAGTGGTGCTTATGTAGTAACAGATAACTTTCACATTTGTCCTCAGTCTGAAACCAATGAATTAGCTTACTAATTTGTTTTTATTCTCTGAGTGTTAGATACTTATATTTTTTGTTCCTCATCTGGAAGAGGGAATATTAGGGGGGGATCAGGTCTTGTGTTCTATTATGATTGGCTGTTAATTAATTTGATGTTCTAATAGATGTCAAAAGAAGTTGGTGAATTGTCAACTTAAACTTATATGTTGGATTTTAGTCACGATCATGACTGCTGTTGTGACTAAATCCAAATTAGGTGTGGAACATTCTTCTAGGGCTTTATATTTATTTTTTTTTATTCCCCATTTAGATCATGTATTAGAGTGGTAGATGCTCTGTTAAAGGTCTTTTAATAGTGAAAAATAGTCATAATGTTTGGAACAAAACATTAAATCCTGAGGTTTTAGTATTTAGTACTTAAGTGCATTATTTTAACAGACAGTATTTGTTGGACAAATATAGTGAGGAATCCTGAATGCTTTTTACAGGCTGAGGCAATCAAACGTGTTTAATCTGTGTTTAATCTCCTGATGTCATTTCCTCAAACAATGGCATCAAGTTATTTCTGCTGTTGAAAACTTCACATGCTGATTGGAAGCCTAGAATTTGGTCCTCTGAGCTGTTTCAGGATTCTTGTACTATGTTTGAAAAGTCAGAAAAAAAAAAAAAAGTTGAGACATCCTGATCTCAACTCTGAGATTCCCCAAACAGGAGGGAAAATCTGCAAACCCCCCCATTGACAGCCGTTTCTGATTTTCCAGGGGCAACCTCATGTTGGTTGGTGGCTCCTGTTACGCAATTGGACTTCCCCAGCTGGGTCCCTGTTTGCACGCGTGCACATGTCTGTACTCTGGGGTTTCAAGGCCCCTCTCCAGAGAGGTTAATGACGAAGCAAAATGTTTTATTTTTGAACTCTAAATCTTTGTAACGTGTAATAAAGTGAACAAAGTATGGAAACTTCCTCAAGCAGGAGAAAAGCCCACTCTGGACTCTGCTGTGTGTGGATGAAGCTTTGACTGACAGCAGCCATCAAAAGTAGAAATGGATGACTTGGAGTACGAAGAGCTGGTGACCTGAGGACCAACGACCAGTTTCCGTATATCTTTATTGTAGAAAGAAAATAGAATCTATTTAATAGTTTTACTCGGTTCAAGTAAGATATGACATGGTTTACTTCTGACTTCATTCCTCTTAAATTATTGTAATAATCAACTTCCTGATTGCAGTTCCTTCTTTTTTTTTTTTTTTTTTAAATTCAGACTGCCCTTCATCCCTGTGGCAGATGGACAAGCTTGTGTTTAATGTCTGTTTGCTCTAATAGGCATGGTTTCGTTTCGCAATTTCGAGTATGTGCCAAAGAGTTGCTATGCCTTCACTCTTTTGTGGTGAGGGCAAGACTTTTGGGTTTTTTGTTTGGTTTTCTTTTCTTTTTTTTTTTTAAATCTTGGCTGTTTCTTAAGAATGAACCTCCTGGTATCTCTTCCAGTCTTTTTTAAAGTAGAGGGGTTTAATAGTTGCGTGTGGGTCAACTTGTCTCTTTTCTGTTTAATATTTATGCTATTTTTCAAATAAGTGCCAATAAATGGAAAAGTAAATGTGTTTTGCCGTTTCTGCACTTTGTTAGAGAGGTAACCATAACCATATTCTTGTTTGAATCTGTGACTGAATGTTTTTCTTTTTAAATCAGAATACCTCTTGTAACCCACTTCTACCCAGTCTAGTTTACATTTAAGTTTGCCCTAAAATCTGCAGCACTCTTTTCTGCTTTCCTAGTGCAATGCTATCCTAATGTTCTGTGACAGCTCTAGGAAAACCAAAGAATAAAATGAAATATTTTCAAAAGATGTTAATAGCTAAATGCGTCCCTAGTTTATACTTAGAGGAAGTCGTGGTGAAATAGTTTGGAAGATAGATGTTACAGCTGGCTGGTGGACAGTACTGAGGCTCTTACCTCTTGGGAAGAAGCGTGGATTCTTTGTGGTTTGCCTTAATAGGGCAATTGATGGTGCTGGAGGAGAGCGAAATAGTTACTTATCTGCAGCCGATCCTTTCCCTGATTTTGCAAAACAGAAATTACTTCGAACTTGTGGAAGAAGGCATCTCAATTTTTTTTTTGTCCATCCCTATCATCAAGAAGCTGCAGTTTTGTGCCCTGGAGTCAGGAGGCATGGATAGTTTCTTTTTCCCACCAAAATGAAAGATGAAATTTTGGAATCAAATTATCCTGCAAAATATGTATATGGATTCAGGGAATTCGGGTGTTATACAATTCACATAATTTCAACCCTGTACGCACACAGTAATTCATGCTGTTGGTATTACCTCTATTTTACTAATTCCCCATTTACTCATGAACAATGAATATTGAAGCTTTGCTTGATTAAATGTCGTGGTTACAGGACTGTTAGGTATGGCATTCCTTGATTGGTCTGAGTTTGTTACAAGTGTCTATGCCTTTGTCTTCCTCCGAGAAGAAATGGGCAGCTTTCTTGTCTCAGGCCATATTGGAAGTATTATGATCATATATATATATTTAAAAGTCTAAAACAGAAGTCTACATTATAATATGTAAACTTTTTTTATTCTGCAACTCTTTCGGGGCATACAGCTGTTTGTTTCTCTCCGGGGTTCTGCCACTCCATGCCAAAGTCACGCTTCTGCTAGGCACTTGGTCTGGTTGAAAACTATCCTGTAGGATTTGTTGGCAGTGAAATCGGGTCTTGGGCCAGTGTGTCTTCCTTCTTCAACTGATGGATGTTTTTCTTCCTTCCACCAGAATGACATAGTTGCTGAGGGAACATTGATAACCATGCCAGTGCTCAGGGGGACTGTATTTTTGGAGTGAGCACTTCAGTGGTTACTGCATTTAGCAGAGGAATAGATACTTCACACTAGGAGAGGTACAAATGCCAGGAAAAATGAGCCCGCACATCAGTGCGATTAACTTGCTAGGGTCTTCTGCGTGTTGTCAGCAAGCCAGTTGATCTGAATACTTAACAGCTGCCCAAGGTCCTCCTGAGATTAGTACGAGAACTTAATCCTAACTTCGTTCTTTTTATCTTTCTTCAGAGAATTTGAGTGTAAATGGTCACCCACCTGTACAAACAAAACAGATCTCAAAAATCTTGTATTGGTGAGACTGAGATATTTTGATTTAAAAATGTGCATCATGGTTCTAAGACTAGTGCTGTATTTGTGAGTCCAGCCCCGCTATTGTGAGATGATTTGCTAGTGAAGTGACTAAAGGCAGGAGTGACCTCTGGAGCTCCATCAGCTAGTTTCCAGCTGGAGAACAGCTTGTGCATTTCTCAGCAGTAGTATTTCAGAAATGTTCACTTTATGCTGTGTTCTTGCATATGTTGGAGTCGTAACTCATTTACTTAAAATAGAGAGCTTCAGGAGTCGTAATTAAAATGTGTGAGCTCTTCATATCCTGTTTTAAGCAACCTTTCTCATCACCAACTGGCAGATGGAGTTTAAGTTGATCCCTTTTCTCCTGGAAGCACTGAGTTAAAATATTTGTAAGCATAATCGAATGTTTACAGCTACAGTAGAGCAATTAAAATCCAAAGAGGAGCACTTGGCTTGCAAAAGTCTCTTAATAACAATGCAAAAATTGTCACCTCACACTTTAATTTGGTCTCTGTTTCCCAGGGGTATGTCCGGGCTGACTTTGTTTTACCTGTAACAGAGTTTCTCTGTATTACCAAATATGCGAGGGTTTTGAAACGGAGCATCCTTGTTTGATCTCTGCACCCACACAATGACCTTGAGCCCAGCTGAGAGCCAGCCTAGGTCTTGCTCAGGAGATGCCTTTCCTCTGTCACGGTGGACCCCAAGCAGACAGCTGCTGTACCCTGCTGGGGTTTTGTGGTAGAAGCAAGAGAGAGGAGGGGAAAAAAATAAACAACCGAAGGAAAATAACCTTAATAACCTTGTTGGACTTTCAGTAGCTGGCATGGGAACAGAAATTTCAGAGGGGGGAGAAGTTGAGTGCATTTAAAAAAAAAAACAAAGACGGTTTTGTCTTGCCTTCATGCTGGTTCCCCTCTCTCAAGGAACTGGTGAGACTTGCGCAATCCCATGAAGATTCCACAGACAAATCTGGCATTTATCAAATTTAAAATTCTTCTGATAGTTTAGGTTTTACTTGCTTCATAAGAGCCTTGGAAAATGGTCGTTATTTAAGACTTCCTTCCATGATTAATAATGGCATGTAAATGTTTAGAATTTTGCTGGATGTCAGCTTAAGTAGGAAGAGCCGCTCAAGCGGGAGCAGTTTTCCCTGCAGGTACTAATCTTTGGTTATGTGGTTCTCACAATTAACTTTTCCCCTTGTATAGAGAAAACTCAAAAGTGTGATACACATATCATGCCTTGGGTTTTGTGGCACAGGAATGGTGTACTGTGGTGCCTTTCAAGCCAGCTACAGGCAGGCTGCGTGGCACTGAAATCGCTGCAAGAAACTCCCTGCTAAAAATAAATCAAGACCCTTCCATTTTAAGTGCGTTTACTTCAACAGTTGGTCTCGATTTTAGAGATTCCTGGCAGATTCCTGAGGGAAAGACGCTGATGGGTTTGGCGATGCTGATGGAACGTGGGATTCCAGAGCCTGGCTGCAGAGTTCTGTCTGTCTTTTGATGGTGGTTTCTTGTTTGTCAAAGCACATGCTCATCTAATGCCTTGTTGTCTGTACCTCAAGCCACCTAGAGTTATCTGCAGTTTCCTAGAGAAGAATGCTCTTGTTATTCTAAATTGTATTATTAATTCCTCTTTTTTTAAAGTGTAAACATGGATTTAAGTTCCATTACAGACCCTTGGTTCTTTTATTCCATGTCTCTGATCTGCATTTTATCAGTCATGTTTGATCCTTCATAGTATCTCGTTCTGCTCGGATCAGGATGAGTGCAGCTGCACGTGTCCGAGTTGATATTCCACAACAGGTACTATGGGGAGCCTGGTACTCAGGTACCTTTTTCCTCACAGTGAGATCACCCCTTGCTTTGATTGTGCTGCTGTAATCATGGCTGTGCTCTTGCTTAAATTACTCCTTTGCAGAGTCTCTGCTGTTTCAGACCAGCGTGCATTTCTGTGCCTGCAAGTAATTCCACATTATATTGTCAGCATGGTTACAGAGCTTTGCAAATCTTCAAGAGCTGGTATGCATTAGCTACAGTTCATTTTCCAAAGTAAACAGCTAGTTGGCGTATAGCAGAGAGCTTCTATAGAAGACAAAAATAGACCAAAAAGTGAGTCCATCCCCTTACTTGGCTTTAGTTGTTACACTCGAGTGTCATGTGTCTGCGTTCATACCTCCAGTACTTATTTTTTGGGATACACAGGTTCCCTAGATTCCTTTCATTTATACATTCATCATCTTTAAATGGCTCTTGCTAGACTGCAGCAATGGTTTCCCAATCCTCACTAACTTGTGCAGAGCAGTACTGAGCAAGTGATGTGCTGCTGGCAGCTGCATACCTCACTCTCCTTCAACGGTTTCAGTCTTAGTTTAATTTTCTCAGGCAGCAAGCTATGTGTGCGAGGGAGACAGACTCCCATCACCAACACCGTCAGCTTGGGATGTTTCTGCTCCAGCTGCAGTGAGAGATGGTGCCTGCTCCAGCACCGCCATGAGGAGGAGAGTGCCCTGTTTCACAGGGACGTAGGAGAGAACCTGTTTTTCTACACCTCTGTCTCTGCAGGCAGCTAGACAGGAAGCTCAAATACCAGGATTACTCAGCCCAGCATGCTTTGTATTGCAGTCTGTTTCCATACTACCTCTTTTTTCGGCCAGGAGGGTCTCGTCTAAGGTCAGAGGACAAAGTACCTGCCCTGCTCTGACCCGAGAACTCACCCCTCCCTCCTGGCAGTGAGAGCAATTTAAGGTTTTGGGGGTTTTTAAGAGCTCCTGTACCGCTTGGTCCCTGAGTTTTTCAGGTTGCCCTGGATCCCCACAGGCCCTATGAACCAGATCACTCCAGCACCTGAGAATTTTCTTCCCTGTAAACAAAGTATTGGTGGCTCTGGTTTACGGGCTCAGGCAAGTTCCCTTCTGAAGCCTTGCCCTACCAGTGGGATGGAGCTGATGCATGCACATCTGAAGCGTGAGAGTCACACTCCTCACAAAGGAAAGGGGTGATGGAACTTGGCATTCAGAAAGAAAGCTGTTGCAAAGAAAGCCAGGTATCTTAAATATACATTGACAAATGAGGACTAAAATGTGATTTACTGCCAAACCTATCTGGCAGCCTCTTTCCAGTTTAGGCTTGTTGGTTATCAGATACTTGCGAACGTAAAATGAAATAACATAGGATTGACAATTCTTAGCTAGTTGATTCCAGGACAGATGTCTCTGTTGTTGAAGGCACACTTCTGTGCATGGGCTTCTCTTGGAGCTGCTGCAAACGCCTCTGTTTTAAGCTGTTTAAGTAAGAGCAGTGACTGTTCCCGGCTGACAGCACACTCGGTTCTCTTCCTGGGAGGTTTGGAGAAATGTTGTCAGCAGCGTTTCCCTTTGTGGGGACTGGAGCTGCTTCCAGGTGATCTCCACGTGTGGCTGCTCGAGCTGCTCTTCAGTCTCGGGGGGTTCCATCGGCTGCGATCCCTGGTGTGAAGAACTGATTATCCGAAAGCCCCGTCTGTCCCTGGAGCCCTGAAACAGTTACACTGGGTCTGTTGTAGTTTTAAGCATTCTGTGAATTGCTCCTTTCGAGAAAACAGGGACATCCACGCGTTTTCTGATCCGGACAAGTGCAAACACGGAGAGGAGATCGTGTACCAAGCCTACAGCTACCAGGGGTGACGCTAATGAAAGCGATCTCTGTAGCACTCTCATTTCCTGCCTGCCAGCATTGCTTGTTTGAGATACGGTGCCATATCAAGTGCTGGGTAAACAAGATGATTGTTTCGGCTCGATGATCTTAAAGCTCTCCTGACTGTCTGCTGAAAATACTTGCCCATAGCAAGGAAATGACTGTTTTGTTTGTGTTGAGAGTTGGGAATGGGAAATGACGTGAACACTTAACTGTTTTTCCTGGTGTTTTTAAGAGGAGGCATATTCACTGTCTCAGGTCTTATTTCCAAAAGGCATTCACTGTTTTCCATAACCCTATTAAGTATGAGAGGTGTGTGCATGCATATATATGTGTGTGTGTATATATATATGTACATTGTAAAATATCTATCTTGCTTATCCACCTGGTAAAATTTTACTAGCATCTCCCTGTGACCATGCTGTAACATGATTTGATATATATCTCCCCTCACAGTGCTGAACTGAAACCATCTTCAGGTCTTGTTTTCCCAACACTGGAATAACTTTGTGATTATACAGTGTGCTGTAATCTCCCTGAAATAGAAAGAAGTCAAAATTCACATTTGTCATGATTATTTTGCCCAAGCACCAGTTTTATCTGCATCTGCTGAGTTACACTGTGTATTTAATCTTTTTTATCTGTGTATTGCTCCTTGCTTGCCCTTGAAAAAGAAATGGTCCAATGTTTTAGTCTTTTTAGTGGCTGAGAGCTCTTTGTTACTAATTTCTTTGGTCAAGGTGTTTTCTAAACCAACTACCTTGATAATGAACACTGACACTTTGCATCTCTGTTGTCCTGCGATCGCACTTCCCAAGTCTCCTGCGCGCGCTGTCATCTGCAGGCATCAGGACTTGGTTATAGTGACTCGAGTTCCAGGACGTAGATTCTCTCTCTTCTGTACAAGTGCCTGGCAAAACATGGTCCTGGCCATGGCTGGAACTCCAACATATGGAGGAAAAAAGGTTTGGTTTGTTGTTTTTAATCAGCTTAGGCCTTCAACACATGGTCTGTGCATGAAGTCCTGCTACTCTGGCCCACCTAGAAGTGTCCATGTTGCAATACAGAACAGCCAGGCTAACGTACCACATGGCAGTTTTATCTGTTCCACTCTCTCGCCCTTCCTCAAGAAGAGCCAGGTGAAACCACCTCATGAAAATCAGAATTAGCAGTGTAGGTGCTAACGAAGAACAGTGACATGACACGAACACAGCTCTACAGCGGCAGGAAAAGGCTGCGAGCCAAACAGCTCCTGTGTTTGTAAGCACAGGCAAGCGTGGTGGCTGCAGCATGGGCTCTGGAACACCCAGCTCTCCAAACAGTAACATTTTTTTTTAAAAATGTTAATGTTTGACTCTATCACCTGACCCTGATAGATGACACAATCTCAGCTCTTCTGATAATCAAACTGAAGTAACATTTTATTGCCCTAGAGTCTTAGTTGTATTAAAGAAAAATGTACAGCAATTAACAACTTAAATTCAACCTTTTGTTTTGTTTTTCAAACAACCCACTTCTGCATGGTTTCTTTCTACTTCCATGCATAAGCAGAAAAGTGACCCATAACATAGAGGCGGAAAAAGTTTAATTTCCAAAATGTTTCTTACATAGATCAGAGCATATAATATAGACTTCTTATGAAGCTTTGTGTGTATGAATCAAACGCAGTAAGAGCGGCCCTTGAGTAGAAACATTTTTAAACTTAACATCTTGACAATGAAATGTCAAATGAAGGGAAAGAGTTGTTATATGAAACAAATGTTCACCTAGAATATAAAACTGTAATTTGAGAGGAAGTTTCTGATACAGAAGAAATCCCTCCTCTTAGCTGGGGGGCGTAGGGAAGGTGCAGAGAAACACCCTTGCTGCTACACTTAGTTTGATCTCTAAAATGGCAAAAAATGCAGGGTTTTAATATTAGCGTGCCGTGCAAGTTCCATTTCTGTCAATGCCACTTAGTTCACATATTGCATGCATCCCTAAGAAATGAAAGGATCTGCTTACAGAATTTGTTTTTATTGTCTACAGTCGTGATACAAAATGGCTGTTGCAGAAATTATTTCCCCAGGTAAGAAAATGAGCATTCAATGATATATCTGTAATAAAGTAAGGAATTTGAGCGTTACTTCTTCACCTAAAATTCATGGTTTATTTCATAGTTTCACTGATGGAATTTTTAATTTTCTTCAATGATTAGTCACGACTCCCATCCTTCTGGTATGTATACAGAAGTGTTATGCACCAGCCTCGGCATGTACAACCACAAACCAAATGAACATTTTACATAAGACAGTTTGCTTTTATAGTGATCACACACTGATGTGAACATAGACTAAAAATAACAAATGTTGCTTTAATAAGGATTTTTTACAGTAGACGTAGATATAAAAGTTTTTCAAATTATTTTCACAGGTATCACTGAACATTTCATAGCTGTCTGTTACAGAAGCACCGAAAAGTGCTTTGAGTCTTTCATTTATAATACATAGTTAAAATATATTACACTTCTGAAGGTATCTTAAATCACTGAACAGTTTTGCTAGCATCTTAATGAGCCAAATGGGAGTAAAAGGCAGTCCACATTCATGATGTGAATATACAGTAAGGTGTTTGACATCCTATTAACTCATTGCTCATGTTCTCAAAATAACCATGGTGATGAGACCTGAAAGACAAGAATTAAGAACTAGATGCTTTAATTTCACTGAATAAAACATTTAAAATAAAGAAAAGACAGTTTGCCCTGTCACAGGCCAGATAATAAGGTAAAAAGTACGTAAATACATGCAGAATGATTTTATTTATACACTTAAATAGTGGAAGTAAACCTGTGTAAAAATGTCACTGAAGTGCAGTATATCTAGTAAGTAAACTTCAAAGAAGTTATAAATACTCCAATTATCGATCTCGCTACTAGAAGGTATTAACATTGAGATTTGACTTAGGGAAGTCTAACACTAGCACACAAGCCACCAGTTTTCATGGGGGCATTTCAAATGCTGAAGGCAGATTAGCTGAAGGCTCCAAGACATTTTTGTTTCTGCTCTGTGCAGAATAATTGATCAAAGACTAGTTTTAGACAAAGATGTTAAGCTTCCTTGTCAGTCTGCATAGGGAGCTTTCTACAGACTCTTTGTTGTGACCTTTAAAGAGGGAGGGGGGGAAAAAAAAGAACTGCTCTGATAGAGGTTAAAAACAATTAAAACCAGATGAAAGTAGGAAATGTGGGGCTAATAAACCTACTCATGACACACTGAAAAGTTCACGCTAATTATGTGCAGATACCAGAAGAAGTACAAATCTGCAAGTTCTTAGCCAGGAGTTATATTGCACAAGGCAAAGAGACGTATGGAAAAACATCAGGGCTCCCTGAATTCCAACCTTACATAACACCAAAATAGTAATTTATCAGTTCTTAGGCAATCTTACTTTCTTGCAGGCTCAGATGATGTTATAATGTAACAGCCTTTCACTACAGGGAGCTTAGCTAAAGCCTACAGATCTCACCACAGATAAGGAATTTCTGAGACTATTTTACTGTCCTGCCACTACATACTGATTTAACTGACTGACTTCATAAAGATTTTGAAGGTAGAAGCATGACAGACCAGAGCTGTAACGCTGCCTTCCATTAGATAAGCGATTTATCCTTTAAAAAGTTCAGCTATTTCTTAAGGTCTGTATTAGCTTAGACAATCAGCACTACCAGAACTGTTGTAGGCCTTAGCTTGGATTATCTAAATCATCGCAGAGTAATAACAGAAGCTTCTAGAAGGTGCTACAGGACAGCCTGTACCACTTGTGCAGGTACTTCAGGCAATAAAGAGTTTAACTCATTGCTGTAAAGCAAACACTTCTTAAATGTCATACAGCCCAGTTGGTGCGATGTTAACCTCCCTTTCCAATTAAATGCAATGCAACCCAGTTGTACTTCATGGTGGAAGAAAGTAATTTCATCTTCTCAAGGGCAATCAACTCTCTAGAGGACAAGAATTCCATACTGATGAAGAATCTTTTCATGTACACTAAAAACACTGCTACCGAAGGAATCAACGCCTCTAAGAACTTCATAGTGAAGCTAGAAACAGGTAAGTTGTTGCAAATGTATGAAGTCAAATGGTTTAATACTATAGCTGGCACCAGCAGACAGTGGAGTAATTTTGAAACTAGAGATAAAAATATATACTGCAAGGTCCTCATCTGAAAACACATCACCATCGGCTCCAGCAAAGATGTGGGCTTCTGGTTAGCAACAAGGGAGTTTTCAAACCATTTCAGCAGACTGACTTGCACGAGTCAGCCAGTCGATTGAGTGTGCGCATTAGCCATCAAGAACTTGCATCTTTTCCCATCACTACCTCACCTCTAGCTATCAGTTTGAAGCTGCCTAGCTCATTTTCTTTAAATCCTCATTTCTGCCAGGTAGTGGGACAGGACAATTGAGTTTACAGTGACTGTTCTTCACATCTGGAATGGTTATAGAAAAATAGTCATAACAAATGAAATGTGTAACTTATCTATGCTTGCTAATTTAGGAGCAAGTTAAAAATCAGGAAGAATTGTGGATGGCAGCGGTCTCTTAGGAAAGGTTTACGACAATTTATTTCTATACATTTCAACTGCTTATCAACAAAGTAGTGAATAAAGTCTTTCAGACCAGCTCAGCTGAGTGGGAGCGAGAAATAAAGTAACAGAAGAGATCTAGGTGCTGCAATAGCGTAATTCTCTATTTCAATATAAGAATAAGAAACAGCACGTTCCATTCAGTTTTGTTGGCAGATGACTAGTTGGCCAGTCATCAAATGAAGGCAAAATTAACATGTAGGGGCCTGTATATAATAAATATCAACTAAAATATGGTCTAAAATCCTTACAGTAACTAGTTTACTATGGCTGCAAGTTAGAATATAAACGGAGATGCAAACCAAAATGTAATGGGGTGCTTTGTCTCCATCAAGTTTCCTGAAGCCACTGGCAAACACAGGAGAAGTTTCTCAAATCACAGAAGTTGCAAGAAAACATTTACAAAATCCAAAATACTTACCTAAAACATAAGCAGCTACTAACTTTTGATTCACACTTAAGTGGAGGTAGAGAGGCACCAGGGATTCCATTTCCCCCAATGTAGGTAGCATTAGTGCTGCAATACACACTATTCCTAGGAAGACTGTTAGTAAACTAGGTCCCGACGAGGCAGTTCTGTTTTCTGAAAAACAAGAGGGTACCAATTGTAAGGAATATCTACCCAATGTTAAGTATTCTCCAAAAATGTTTGCAGTACATTGGAGCTGCAATATCCTGAGATTTTCTTTTCCCTTTGGAGGGGGGTGGAAGACAACTCTTAAACCCACCCTCCTAAACCTTCTGCATCTTGCAGTGGAGAAGGCTGCTCCCTGTTCCGACGCTGGAACTTGTTTTCACATGACTTCCCAAACGCCTCCCTTCTGTAGGAACAGAGCCTGCCAGGCCCAGTAGCTATATATACACACTCATGACAGCTGGATGTTTCAGCAATGCTTGAGGTTTCACCACGCATCCTGACTCCGTTTCTTGGTATGTTCCTTCAGTGATTAGTAATCAATTAGGAAAGAGCACCTCAAGGAGCTGTACAGGCAGATAATGCTGCTTACACCTCCAGAATAAAACTTGGCTACAGGCACAGGTTCTCAGTCCAGATCAGTTCCCCCTCTTTCTTTAGGGGATTCAAGGGCTGCACCTGCCAGAACCAGCTTATGTGCCACAAATTAGAAATATTTGAGTCTTACTTTAAAACCTGTGAGAGTGAAGCATTCTGACAGTTCAGTATCACCAGAATAAGGAAATGAAATGACAGAGGAACTGTCCTTCATACTCTTTATTGCACTGCAGTTTAACAGCTGGAACCTACTCAAAGGCACACTGTGTAATCTTTGAAAAGAGCTGATAACATTGGCTAACTTCCCATGGGTCTTAAGAATTTGGTTAGAGGTATTGAACCAATGTTGTTATCCAGTTTTTCTATCCTCAGCAACTAGCAATACATGTCCTTTTTTAATTCCATAAATCGGGTATTTCTAGGTTGTAGGTTATATGCAAAGACTGTAGTTGCTTTGTTTACTGTTTATCTGTAAGCAAGCCATATAATGTAGTCAACAAGGTTTTTAAGCAGAGAAACAGCATTTGGATTAAGACCAGTATCAGATTGTTCAGGATGGTTCAAACCCTCTGTACCAGAAAAATTACCACAGTAACATTTTGTTCTGTGAGTTGGGAGATCTTGTAGGTTTGCTTTAACCATGTATCCTACTAATAGCTATCTTGAGGGGGTTTTGAAATTCCAGTAAAAGGTGTTTCACCAGCCCACAAACTATGTATAAATAATGAACCAGTTTGGTTTTAACAAGAGGGACACTTGTTTGTCTATCTTTGTCTATTTTCTGGAATAGATTTTTGTTCTTGTCATGAAAAATAAAAGTGACAAGAATATTACAGTATGAATCAGTAAAAGTAACAAAGTGGTAGACTGTCAAGTCAAGAATCAGGTTAGATTCAGTGCTAGTAAAACTGATACTTTTTATCTTTCTCCCTCCTATCACTGCAACTGAACTGTTAGGTCCAGGTTTTGCCCAAGACTGTTGATTCGCTTCCTCATGTATGAAAGAGTTTTCAGCTAGCAACTGTGCTTTTCTGTACTTGTGAGACAGACCAATGAGATGGTGCAGAACAAGGAGCACTTTAGAAGATGTTTTGGCAATACTTCCTGCTCATCGGGAAATGGAGGATGAGGGGTTTGGAACAAACTCAGAATGGGCATAGGTTCTGAAAGAGCCCAAGGAAAAAAATAACTACTATCCTTTAGCAGATAAATTCCCATTGGCTGTAACAGAACTTCTGCACCTGAGGAACAGAGGATGTACTCTCCGATGTAGGACGTGCAAAGCTGGGGCAGCAAAGGGTCTTGATTAATCAAGACAGCATAAGCAGAATAGCCATAGTTTGGGTTCTTGGGCAGTATCATCCCCCAGTGATACAGACAGCAGTCTTACATGTAAGTAAAAAGAATGATTTTAAAATTTATTTTAGTCTAGGCTTTCTAGTCCCTTGAGCTATTCATAACTGATTCAGAAGACAGGAGGGGTAAAAGATTTCAGCTACCTGGTTGACACAAAGTCTGCTCAAAAAAGACACTTTCAGCCAGGTGTTCTTTTATCCGTTTTTCCTCCTCTTCCTTTTGTTGTTGTTGTTCCTTTGCAGATGGAAGCAGAGTAGCAATAATCTCCTTTTTCCCTAATGCCTTCCTCTGGCTCTGCTCAGACACTTGTAGACGGAATTTATCTATCACACCATAGTAAGAAGCCCGAACATCTCTGTGACGAATCACACTGCAGAAGAAAACATTTTCAAACAGAGGAACTAATAAAAAGCATGTGTCCTGGGGAATTATGCCCTACATACCAATGTCTTCCCCCTTCCCCCATACACAGGTACACTGCAATACTACAGATCCCCGTTCCCTCCTCCATCACTCAACGTTCTTTAAGATTTGATCTTGCCTTCTCTCTCCTGTCCCTATGTTTGCTCCGGTTCTCAAAAATATTGGCTCCAACTGGCTGGCCAGAAAGAACAGTTAAATATTTATCTCAAGCACACCTTTGCCTCAATCTGAGGCCTAGCTGCCGATTTGCATGAAACATCAATTATCCGAAAGATGCCTCCTCCTTTATCAAAGTTGTTTGATGCTGGCCAATGATTTTAAAAGCTATGAAGGGACTGGAGTGGACAGGGAAGGAAAGAGAGAAAGTGAGACTGCCAAACACTTGGACAGATGATGGCAAAAGTCTAGCGTTTTCAGGAAACCAGGCTCAGAGCTTTACAATTATACCTTTTCAGAAGCAAAAACTCAATTCTCTTTACATTCTAGAGTCAGCTAGATGTAAAGAGATTTTCCAAATCAGAAGGCCACCATTAAGAGCATGTAACACCACAATAAAAATGACAACTACATATCTACATAATCATTTCTCACCTGACTTTCAGTGAGTAAATCTAGTTATCGATAGTAGAGCTCTGTGCTGTCAGAGTTTTGCTCGTCAATCTAACTACCTTGAGCACATTTCGTAGGCTGCATTGAAATGCATTATGCTGTAGATACTTCACTCACTACCAAGAGCTATGCCGGGTGTAGCTACACCAGCTGCAATCACAGTTCAGACTGTAGTGTAAAGTAGTCATATCCTCTGAATTATAGCTAAAGAGTCAGTTATTTTCTTGGTATGCCTTCTCACTGTCCAGCAACCATTCTGTTACTCTACTGTTTTGAATACGTTGACCAAGATGGCTTCAACAGTAAGACAGGGTGATAGCTGTTGCATTCCTTCTAGCCTTATGGCATTTCATGGGGAAAATTGTATGTGGGACCTACAAAGGCACAGTTTTAAAACAACACTGATCAAAGGCAATACAGACGTCTGAGTAGTGCTTCGCACAACCGCCTGCTCTCTGCATTTATGATTCATTATGAAAATACGTATCTACTATTAAAAAGCTGTAACATTTAGGTTTTGAAGTCATATCAGCTCTTAGGATTAATACAGATTTTAATTATTTTTCCAAAATGGAAAACTTTTTTTTTTTTTTTTTTGTGAAAAGCTATTCTAAATTTCTAAGATAACTATAGCTAATCTGACAAAATACCTACATAAAAGTGATTTGGCTTCAAGAAGGATGCCATCTCCTGAGGGGAAAAAAATTCTTCTACCTTTAGTAACACAGGATTGTAGTCTTAAAATTGCTTCAAGAAACCTATCTTTGTGATAATATATACATTAAACTGCTGCAAGAAACTGATTTTTGTGTTTCACTCTTAAAGGAACTATATCACATGTTTAAAGGAACTGTATCACATCAAGATATCTACAATCCTTAACACATCGTCAGTGCTTGTAACTGGTATCTAGTTTGAATAGACTATTCAACAAGGAAACAGAGACTAAGTCATCCCCAAGTGAGAAGGCTGCCGGAATGTATGTAGTTTTACATCACTTGAGGCAAAAAGAGTGCTTATGACCGGCTTTCAGCAAACTGAGTGTTGGCTGGGCAATTGCCTTCATTAAAACAAAAGGCTTTTTCCCCTCTGACAATCCTAATTCATACAACTCCCAGCATATCAGAACAGCAGATTCAACTCTTATTTCTTTCTTTAACGCTTCCTTTTAAATTTTTGTTTCTATTCTTAGTACCATGGCACTAACTACCAACCTAAACAGAATCTTTACATAACACTGTGCTATGAGAACATGCGTCTGCTGCCAAGCAGAGAGATGTTTTCTGCAGACCCTTATAAACAGATACATTCTCCTGTTTCTTTTTAGAGACCATTGCATAATTGGAAGCTCTGTAGAATATCTGTTTATCTGGCAAATGGCCATACTTGCATAGTACTGCTCATATCCTAGGAGTAAACACTGCCCTTAGACAGCAACCATTGGAATGGGATGGGGGGGGTTGCAGCACAAAATACTCCCTTGGAAACATACATATGTCGTATTTTCCTTTATTTAATAAAAGACACTTGTTTAAGATGAACCAAATGTAATCAAGGTTGTGTAAATGTCTGCTAAAGACTGGAATAGCTCACTGATACGCTGGTATATTCTGACCTGTTTTGTTCTGGTTTTAGGATTGTTACTCCTGCCCATTGAAAATTTTAGTTCATGTTTTAAACTTCCTTTCTATTTGGTGAGTCCTTGGAATTTTCCAAATTACACCCAAGAAAAACAGTCTACAGGAAAAAGCCATTCCCCAAGCACAGTATTATTTATCTGACGAGGGACGGATCATTCAATGCCAGGGGTTTTGTATATGGCCATTTGTTAGCCGGAGATTCCAGAGCGTGTTTTACACGTTGCAAATTTGCGCTCAAAAAGCTCAGTCTGCTCTTTTAGGTACTTCCTACTTTCTTTAGCTGGACCTGTACATCAGCACAGAAATAATGTGGCAAATTAAAAAGAAAAAAAAAAAAAAAAAAGGCTATTTTAGCTTATATACCTACTGTACTTTGAATTATAGCAGCCTACAGACCCTATACATTATTGTGGTCACTTAACTGGCCTTTATCTTTTCTCTGTTACTGGATTGGGACCTGACAGAAGAAACAAATAGAGGGGAGATAGAAAGATCTGAGAATGAGAGAGGCAGTTGAGGTGAAAGGTAGGCAAAAGTACCTTTATTAAACACCGCCCAGGAAAGTGTGCTCAGTAGAGCTGCATGCGTTTTCATTTTGCGCATCTGCAAACAAATATTTCTCACAAAGAAATCCCAGCCCTGGGGGTCTTGCTTTTCTTGTTAGAAATAACAAAAAAAAGTATTCAGAGGAGACTCATACTACTCTCACTGCTGGTTTACAAACTATACTACATTTACTAGCATTTTATTTATGCCTAAAGACAAAACTAAAGGAGGAAATATCTCTAATATTGTAGTATCTCTGCCCTAGAGTGAAAGAATAGCAAAGACCAGGTGGTCACAAGACTATAAGAGATTAGGAAAATATTACATCTTTATCCAACTTAGTTTATACTACGCATGCTGTCATTTACTGAATCTTAAATAATAAAAGAAATTAAGGTAATACTTACATATCAACACAGCACTGAGGCTTCACTGCACCAGTCGCATCAACCACCGCATATTTATTTGGAGTTGTACAAAGAACTGCAACGAAAAGGACAGTGGTGGTAGCAAAACATGAATTAATACCTCACCGACTTCATCAACAGATATAGGTAAAGACATGAGTTTGGTTTTGTCACAAATATGATTTGTTACATGAATTATAATCGGACCGTTCAAGATCACCAACTAGCCCTTAAATAAAACTTAACCTAAGAAACCCACCTTTGAATTTTAAGGCAAACTCATAGGGGTTATATAGAGTCAACACCTGCTTGTGTGTTGACTGGTCATCTGCATAAAATATAAGTTCTGTAGGAAAAACAAAAACAGGAAGATTTCCTTCCACTAACTCTGGCTGTCTTTTTTGTTGCTGCATTGGCACTGAATCCTCCTTGCTGCTTCTTGTGTTCTTATGATTTTGTATCCTCAGAGACTTCAGTTTTTGAATCGTTTAAGAATTCCAAAGCATTTTGGCAATTCTAAAGGAAAAAAGGGGGAAAAAAAGAGAAAAGGCAAGAAGATTATTTCCATAAATCTATACTAAACTGAGGCAGTCAACAAAGGTGTAAAAATATAGAGCTTGGTCCTTAGTTATGAATCTACCTTTACATAAGTTCCTTCAAAAATACAGAAATAGAAAAAATATTTGCATCAGGTTTCCATCTATTTAACAAACTGCTATAAAATAAATGGATAAGCACTTCTTCAGTGTATGACAACAGCATTTTGGGGTCCCAGTTCATGACAGGAGCGGCTTGTCCTAGGTCTGTGCAACACAAATCAAACAACAACAAGAAAAAGATACACCATCCTTGCCTCAGAACACTAACATTTGAGAAACAGAGCAGAAATGAGGAAACACAAAGATGTAGGGCAGCAGTAGTCACCATTTAGGCAGGAATCTCTATACAGTGACAACCTTCCCGGATGAGGGATAACAACCTAGGTATCTGCACACATAGGCACTAAGGTATGTCAAATCCCAGAGATTCAGAACAAAAGAATGGGGAACACCTTCATGCCTTCTTTAAACTAAGCTCTTGTTACAATTGCATGGTAATTATAGGCAATGAATTGAAAAATAACTGGGATGAATAATAGCAAATAGATTTGGGGTTTACTATTTGATTAAAAAAATAAGACAAGTTTTCTACCATCGCTGTCTCTAACCAAAGTATAACCATTGTCATTCTCCCTCTGCCACTCCCCTAGTTTTGTTTTATTTTGAGTGACATCCCAGAACTAAAACCAGAACCCATGACCCAATCAAGCAACAATCCCAAATGTATTTCATAAAATAAAATTAAGGCCAGACTCCTCAGCACACATACCATTGACTTTAAACACTACAGACAGAACAAAGTGGAACAGCTACATATATTCCCCCCTCCACCCACCCCACCCCCCCGCAAAAGGGTCATATTTTGCTGTAGCTCCTATAGGTTAATTATCAAACTGAAGGTGTCCTTTGAGGCTTAACTTTATTCTATAGTAGAAAAATATTAAGAGAACAAAGAGTTCCCACTGACCCATTAGCTGCAATTTCCACTTCCAATGGAGCTTTATAAACCAAGGTCCATTTCAGCTGTTCTCCTGTCTAATAAACTGATTTGGTTGCACCTGTAAAACTTCCAGCAGCAAACAGCCCCAGTATTATGAACCACCAAAACCAAGTGCTTGTTTTTGCATTCTAAGCATCATGATGTTTACACTTCCAAGCACCAGATGCATGTTTCATACCTGAAACATGACACAAGTTCAGGTGTTTACCATAGAATATCTGTCATTCTTCAGATTTACAAGTTCTGATTCTTATTCACAAACTAAGCTTTTAAATTATTATTTATTTTTTTTAATAGCAAATCATCCCTGTAGAATTTAAATTCATGGCTCGTACTGGAATGTCTTTCCCCAAGATCCAGTTTCTTTTCGGAGCACAGGTTTGTTTCCACTTCACTGAAATGCTACTAATAATATTCTGGAAACAAATCCCCAATGAAAGCGTTCCAAGTTGATGTTCTGCTACCTTATTAAGAAGAGCCTAGAAAAAGAAATAGCTCTCTAAGTGGCAATTTGGATTCTGAGTGCTTCTTAGAATTTTGGTGAATCCCTTTTGTTTCAGAAGAATTAAACTCTGGAATCACTTCGTGCAGCAAGTGTAAGCATTATTTCTTGAACAACTTTATATACTATTGCAAAGTGAGATTCATTGTTCCATTCAAATACACTAAGACTATATGAAGAGCTAATGCGGAAAACCTGCCAGCTTGTGGGAATACAGAATAACTGCTTCTGAAACGTCTCATAGGCAAAAGAATTTTTTTACAGAAGTTAGCTTGATGCAGTATGCAGTAAGCATATGTAAGAATCTTTGGTTCCCATACGTATCTATACTGCATACATTATGTGTAACAGAAATATAGGTAATCTTCGAAATAAACAGAAGAGGTTTCTTCCTAATAAATGTTTTAAACTAATGTACAATCAATAGCAAACCACTGCTAGCTATTTTTAAGTGACAATATTTAATAATTTTTTAAAAATATTATTTATAATAATTAACATTCTTTTGATCCTTTAGGTTTTTATTTAAACACCGCACAGGTTTCATTCTGATTCCTGGCATCACACCACAACTCCAGTTTCTTCAGCTCAGCCAGCAGCAAGTGTTGAGGTGTCCAAAAACCCACAAATCACAACATCAGTGGATCACTAAGCCTATTAACAGGCTCATTTTTCTTATTCATCTGTTGAAAACACAGTGTGCAAACCTTCCAGGATTCCACAACTTGCAGGCGGAAGGCCACCGATCTTTAAAAAGTATACCTCGTTATTGCTTTCTTTTCTTATTTAACTTGGCTGGATAAAAAGCTACAAACCCAGGCCTACAGTAGATATGTTTGCTTACACAGCAATGTCATTCAGAGTATAAATTTCTGGATTTCTAAGTGAGCAACCAGCATCCATTTGGAGACAATTACTCTGGCTTAGAAGTCACCTTGCTGGGATATCTCACCAAGTGACATCAGTAAAAGCACTTTCCCCAAAGACTGCATTATAAACTATACATACGCTGGGGAGATTTGACGGTTTAGCATTAATAACAGCGTATCTTTCATACAACGCTCGTCAACAAGAAACTGCAAAGACTTTTACAGAGAAAGTCTGTATCATCAGAACTCCTTTGCACAGACTAACCCTACAGCAGCACTCCTGCAAATACCCGGAATAAGGCTCTGACACCCCAGCCAGTTCATTTAGAAGAACCTTGCCCGAAGCTCTTCTACGCTGTGCAACACAGCAGATTCTCACCACAATGACTAAATACAGTCAATAGTCACCACGATTACTTGCAGAACATAAAGGTAAGCACAAACAAATGTCTCAGGTCTGTGATCCACACTGCACAGATGGGCTTCTCTTAGGACCACCAGTGAAACTCCTCGTAGGCGCAGGAATCTGTCACGTGTAACGTTCATTATGGGGCAGGGGCCAAAGTGGGGCCACACCTGAACAATGCCAGCTTGCTTTCCAATGCTCTTTGAAGTCCAAACAATTGTCACTGATATTTTTTCTTAGCACAATAAGGATCTTTCCTCCCTGAAGTTACTAAATATATATTGCTGGTGTCACAATAGCACAGACCTGCCAGCATTTCCTTTGAAATACCTTTCTTCATAAATTTAACAGAGAAAAACACAAAGTGAACTGTAACTTCTCTCTAGGGTCAAAAGAACACAGATTGTGATTTGGTTTTGCTTAGCAAGTATCTGCTGAAAAATTAAATCAAGTGAGGAAGTTTTTTTTGTTCCCATTTTAACTTCCGACAGCCTCATCACCATGGCTTCTGAGTGCATTTGCTGGTTGGTTTTGGTTTTTTTTTTCTCCTAACTGCAAATAACTCTACAGAATGTCATCTGGTAAACCCTTTATTCAGAAAATAATCTCTTTACAGTCAATGTCTCCACATTCTCCTTTTAAAAATTGTCCGATTACACTGTAATCTATTTTTGTTATATCGTATGATCTACCTCCTAAATCTACACAATAAGCCTTTCCACACCATATACTCAATACAATTGATGCCTTTTGAGAACATATTTACAAAATAAGCCGCAAAAGCTTCTTCAAACTTGCCTCCTGCATCAAGTAGTGCAATTACTTTAGGGTACACACAAATACAGCATGAGATCTGAAGTAGATCTATTAATGTTCTGTTTCTCCGAAAGTTTTTGAAGGCTTTAACGTGCACTTATGCAAACCAATGTTTAAACTACCTGCAATTATTCTGGAGCCATCCAATGATTAGAGCACAGACCCAGCAGCCAGGATGGCTGGATTCCATTATTGCTAACTCTGTCACTGACGCTCCATGACCTTGAGCAAGTTGGTTAACCTCACCTCAATCTGCTAATCTACGAAGGCACATATTCCACAAAGTATTTAAGTAGGCGGATAGTCACATTTAAACTGGGAGAACTACTCCGAAGCTTTGCAAAGACTGCGCCGAAATATGCTACTGTTTACCTCTTTACAGGGCGGTGAGAAATGTAATTAGTAACTGTCTCCTGGATGCTGTAAAGTGAAATAGTCTCAGAGCATTACCTATTAGCACGGCTGCCTACAACATGCATAAATCATGCTGATAATAACAGCAAAATTTATTAGGACCACATTATTTTTTTCCTTTAGTTTTTCAAACACTGAAAAGGTGACAGTAACAAAACAAAAATTATTCTAATGCAACTAAGAGACAGGCAAACCCGGGAAAACCAAAATAACAGCCGTGCATTGTTTCTGAAACGTTCTACCGTAATGCTCAGAGGAATTCTATGGCAGACTTTCAAGGGCACATCTGCTTTAGTCTCTCTTTTCTCACTTTCAGGTTGTGTTTAACACACCAAACTGGCTGGTTTTCCATCGCGTGCGGTGCTCATTGGCGCTGCGCGGCCTTTTGCCTCAGACCGGGTTCAAACACGCCGCTCCGACGCCAAGGTGCCACAGACCACCTGAGGAAAACGCTCTTTCCTCAGAGACCGACGGGAAGAAAGACGTTCCCGTCGGACTCTCAAAGCGCACTACCGAAGGCAGGGAAAGAGCAGTAATTGCACACCCTTAATTGATCCTCTTTGTTCGCCGACAACGAGCAGCAGAGATAGACGCTGAGGCATCTGGCCCTAACGGCCTCGCTCCGCAGCCCGCGCCCTGCCCGATAACGCCGCCCGCACCTTCGCGCCGGCCCCGGCCCGCACCGCCCCTCACCCACAGCGCGGAGCGACCCCGGGCCAGACCCGGCCCCGCCGACGGCCGGTCCGCACTCGCCCCCCCGGCCCCCG